>JAAGNO010005812.1:47815-60383 GCA_033439905.1 Ceryle rudis | reverse complement strand
GCCTCAAGTTGCCCCAGGGGAGGTTTAGGTTGGAGCTGAGGAACAATTTCTTCCCCTCCAGAGTTGTCCAGGGCTGTGCCAGGCTGCCCAGGGCAGCGGTGGAGCCCCCACAATCCCTGGAGGGCTTTCAAAGCCCCCCGTGGAGCTGTGGTGCTGAGGGACATGGGTTAGTCATGGCCGGGCAGTGCTGGGGGAATGGTTGGACTTGATGATCTGAAAGGTCTTTTACAAATAGAAAAATTCTATGAAAAAGTCCATATTGTCTCTGTTTAGGGAAACACCCAGCAACTAAATTAGATGAGCTAGTATCAATATAAGAACTCCTACAAATTGACAGTTTTGGTTCTCTTTCTGGTGAGCTCTTCATATACAATAAGGTGTTTTTATTTATGCCATGAATTGCCTAAATCAAAAGTTACCAGACATTTCACTGAACAAACAGGGCTATTTTAAGAAAAGCACATGGTAAAATTCTTAAAAATACTACTTGTTGTGAATAGTTTCTCAGATACTTGGGAATTACAGCTAAACAAATGATGCGTCAAAAGACTATCTGACTGAATCTGCCAGAACTGCAGTTGACGGTGAGTCAGGATCAGAGTATAAAGAAGGCAGGGAAGAATCTTTTCAGAGTCACTTCACTATTACAAAAGCAACAATACTAAGCCCGGTTAACTCCTAACAGGGAAACTCCTCAGAAACCAGTTCCTGTCCTGGAGTCTCCTTCAGCTACAGAGGAAACACCCTGTCTCAGACCGATCACGGGAACATGAGGAGGCCAAGGACTAAGCACAGGTCACAGGACTACCGCTGTAAAGTCTCACTCCCAGTCTTTGTAAAAACAGAAGGCCAAGTACACAAGAGTGACACACTTTTCCACACTCTGTTTCAATCAGTTGAGAAAGCTCATGTGTTCAACAGCATTTCTGATCCACAGTTATGCTCATTTGGAAAGCCAGCATAAAAGCTGTGACCTGCTCCTCCAGAAAGATGTCCTATCCTTGGCTCCTCTCAGTCAGTGAAAATTAATCCTAAAAAACCAAAGGAAATACAAAAACAAACCCACAGAGAAACACACAAAATACCTGGAGGATACACTATGCCCATTTTAACTAAGTCATTCATTCCCTAATGCTAAGAATTGTTTTATGTGGCAACTTCTGTGTACCGGCTAAAGTCTCCAGCCTTTGTTAGCTCGCAGAAGATTCTACTTGCTCCAGAGTGAAAATTCTGCTAGCAAGGGAACTAGAGTGTATCATACAGATCTGCCTATGCTTTGCACAAACTGCCAACAACTGCTCCATGGAGAACAGCACCAAAAGACTTCATTGTTTTTGTTCTTTACAGACCAGTTTACCATGTATACTTCTTATGCATGCAGAAGAAAATTAACTACTTTCTGCAATCGAAAAGAAATCAACTACTTACACTGATATAGTACAAAAAAGTATTTACTACTGTACTGAATCTGAGGACTATGAACTTCTCCTTCAAATCAAACATTAAAATCATAAAAATCATTTCCTTCAGAGGCAAAATAATATTAACTTAATTCAGGACTCCTAAATACATACTCTTCTCCAATTAAACATTTTTCATCCAAAGTTCAAGAATATCTGTGAATACAGTTCAGCTAAACTGCTACTCACTGGAAGCAGGCCACTGCAAAATATGTATATATCTCAGACTTTAAATGTCCATTAAATTTTGAAAATATTCCTAAAAATAACAGTTAATAGAAATCTCTTATGAAAGAGATTATGGTTTAAGTCTGTATCCACAGATTAAAACCCGTAGCATTTGCAAATAGATGCATTATTTCACGCTACAAATAATGTACAGTCTTTAGTACGTAGAGAGAGCTCAACAGACACAAATAGAACAAGGTACATTTTTTAGACACTGTGAATGAAGTCAGATGAGGCCAAGAGGCAGTCATTGTAAAAAAAACCCTACAGTTTTGTTGTATTTTGGCATTTGTTGTTTTTAAATACGGCCACAGTGACTTTACTGTATATATGGATGGCATAAGGGAAATTAGAAACACATCATAGTGGCATTACTACAGTAATCACTTGCAAAAGGGAGGGTATGTCCAAGCTTTAATACACTGCATTCAAAACTCAATAGTTGAAACTTTGTATTTTACTTATGTTTCCTGACAAAAAGATCCAGAACTCTCCAATTTCTAAAAATAAAATTGTTGTTGTGTTGTGTGCAATGAAGACACAGCATTTAAGTAAATCTTTACCATCTAATGGGTTTTATAAATAAGCACCGTTACGAACCACCTATAAGCAATCCATATTTGTGTCATAAATGGGAAGATATCTTTGGTAAATCAATGGGGTTCTTTGATACAGAAATGTGTATTTAGCTATCCGTGCAAGCTTTTAACCAAGGTACGCCATCTGTTTGAACTGGTAATACAGCATCAAGTAAGAACCGGGAGAACAGTAATAAACTGCCCTTTTAAGGCTCCCCTTCTTCCTTCTCCTCCCCTTTCTTTCTGTTTCAGTTTGCGGGAAGTTAGGGGGTGGTTTTGGAGCGGCTGCATTTCAGCTTTTAATTCAGCTGCTTGTTTAAAGTCATTAATAGAAAACTGGAATATTGGTATTTCTGAATGATTTCAAACTGAAGAAATCATATTCTTTTCCCGGAGACATACATACTTTTGCTTTCAAACCAAGTCAGCCCTTAATTATGTTTAGTTAATTACTCTAACCACGGCAGATGGCTAACTCCAAAAGAGATAATCCTCGAAACAGTCATTAGTCAGGATCAGCAATAATTACACTGTAGACCTAATGCATTCTGTGACTAAAAAAGTCCATACCAGTTACAGCAGAGTCATATTCTTTTTAAACTGAAGTATAAATTAGGCATTTGTTCTATTTTAGTGTGTTTTGCCAGTCACTACTTATGATGATCTTGCATGACAATTTTTTTTAACTAATCTGTAAAAGAGAAATTAAGCAAGAAAAATGGGGGGCGTGGGGGTGGACTGACATTTTTTTATTTTCCAGGTGTAGTGATTTGCGTCAGTTCCTCTCAATGCTTTTTCTCTAAACTCCAGTTATTTTCACAGAATTTTCCATAGTGAATAACAATCACAAATGCTACTGAATCTAATGAGAATAAAAAGCTCTCTCTCAGTAAAAAGGAACAAAGAAGGGAAGTATGTGCAGCTTTACTCAAGGAAAATGTTGTCTTCTCTGGAGGGGGGAAAAAAAAAAGGGTTTAATAAAAATAAGAACACAAACTAGCTAAATGTTTACTAAAGGAAACAATCAAATCATTTTCACATTCAACAAGGTAAAATTTCCTTAAACTAAATTACCTACCAATTCTTTGTTCAAAACCTTTGCTGTAATGTATACAAACAGAAAAAAAAAAACCAAAACCATTCTTTTTCTTAAACAAGTATTAACAAGTAACTTCCTCCGTGGGATATTATCATGGATGTAATACTACCCCATCAAGTAGGACTTGAAAAAAATCCAAATTGTAGACTTCATCACCTCCAACTTCCAGTTTAACCTCTACACTCCCACATATTGCTTCATTACTTCAATGATTACTTGTAACACAGTGAAAAACAGGTTGAAAATGCAGGGGTGAAAATACACGCAGCCTTCTTCAGTGACCAAGTTTGTAACAACTATTTAACAGCCAGCTGAGGAAGAGTCCCCCACTATTTGGTGTTCCCTTACAGCAGGGTAGTTAATCGTATTGTATCGTAACATTGCCAAGCCATGACAACATCTCGAGTCAAGATGAGTGCTCTAACCTGAAGATCTTACAGCTGCTGAAGGGAAGCACATTAGAGTCTCTCAGAACAGTCCAGCCCAGCAGAGTTCATCACAAATCTGAAATGCAGTTTCATTTTATGAACTAAAATTCAACATCTAACTGTTCTCCTTCTAAGTAAGGCAGAGGCCACACGGTCAGTGCACAGAAGGTAAGGGCAGCTCTCACAGGTGCTGGCCGGGGGTGACCCAGCAGCCCAAGCAGCACCCACGGGTTCTGCACCACCATGTCACAAAGGCCACAGAACCACGGAGGACTGGATGTAAAAAAGCAGCAGCGTGCCAAAAAATACACAAAACATGTAAGACCAAAACCTCGCAGAGAAGGAAGTGTAGCATCCACAGCAGCGGGTGCAGTTCATTACAGCAAGCCATGGACACAGACGGCTCCCAGTGATGCTCCCTGCTCTAGTGACAAGCCTGCTCGTAGACCTTCCAACACATACTCTACTACTGCTACAAAGCTTTAGACATCCGAGATTTTTTTACTCAAACAAAAGTGTCAATATAATTAATGACATTCACTTCATATGTCTCAAGTGCTGTAGAAGCCTTAAAGGCCAGGTTACGTGCCAAATATTCAAAGTTTTGCAGAACTTCACTGTAATTATGTCACTTTTATTAATTTAAGCACTTCGCGTAGAACTCTCCAGGGAAAAAAGCTACCACAATAAAACTTCTTTTAGTAAATCAACAGCAAGACCGGCTTGTGTTTCACATACCAACTGCAAAGACGCTTCTATCCACAAATAACCTTAATATATTACTCTTGTTAACTCTGAGGCACACAGTACATTCCTGCATTATGCTATATACCCTTTCCAGCCTTCCCCTTCCTAATTCCCAGCCAGATTCAATCAGTAATGTAACAACTCACTTTTTTTTATTGCATCAGAATCCACAGCAGTGAAAATAGTAGTAAAATAACAAATACATCACATCATGATTCCACAAATGCCTGTTTTAACAGTCTTTACCCACATAAGGAGACTTACTGAAAGCCACTTAAAAGCAGACCCAGGTCTTAAGTTTGACATAACTGAGTCAGGACCAGCAAAAATGGAAAGGGAGATGGGAATCCCTTGCCATTCTAATATTTGGTAACACGCAATGGCCATTTAAAATAGATTCAGGATAAAACATGACATTTTAAAGAAAGTTTCTGTTTTGACTTCATCTGACAAGATAAACTAATCACTAAATGATACATGCAAATTAAGTTGCAATTCAACATCTTATTTTCTCCCTTTTGACATGTAACTGTGTTATTTTCAGTTAGAAATAAACATTGCAAATACTCCTGCATTGACACATTTCATGATCGTTGTGATTATGGTAAAGAAAACTTCTCGAATGACAGAGGGCATTATCGTTCTGTGGCTATGCATTCCAGGGAGGGAGGAAAGGCACACAAATCAGGTTAAATTACAATCCTCCATGATCCTCACGTCTGGATAAACCTCAGAATATACTCCTGAAAACTGAAGAATGTTAGGGAAGAAATACAACCTGTCCAATTTGTACCACAAAGTGAACGGCCATAGCGGGTACCCATGAGGCAACACAGCACTGCAGGGAGTCAATGTTGGAAGTGACCCAGGTTTAATTAAACCAAACATTTCAAACAACAACAACAATCAACACTAGGAGTCTGGTTTAAATAGATAAATACACAAAAGGTAAATCTGCCTGTATTATTTGTTATTCTGTATGAGGCTATCAACTTCATACAGGTATGTCTAGCAGCCACCACTTTTGCATTAAGAACCTCTTCACCTTCTCTTATTTTCACTCCTATGTTGGGTTAGGACAGGAAAAACTGACACCACTACCCTCAAAATCCAAACACAGATGACTGGAGATAGCTTCTTACACAGATATAAGCACTTTCAATCAGGAACGCTCATCCTACAACAGCAGCCTGCTAGTACAATTAATCTGCACAAGCCAGTCTTTGCAGCATAGCAAATTTCAGTCAGGTGACAAGAAAAGGACTAACTTTTGCCAACAGAAAAGCTGCACGATTCATCCAGCTCAAGAAGGTGGGCACTCGTGCTTCAGATAGCAGGGTGACAACGGTACCATGCCATTCCCTGGAGACAAATGCCATTTCCGGCAGTTTGGGAAACGCCACCAGATTCCGCCAAACTCAACAAAATGTTTCATCATTTCAGAAACAGTTTTTTACAAACCTTTCTGCTCCAAGGAAAAAAATAAATTACTGCAGTATTTTATACTGGTTTGGGATGAATATCAGTTTTTAAGGATTACATTTTTGTGCATGACGGTTCATATCAACTAGATTAAAACCATGATTCCTGTTTCTCTGTAAAAAGTCAGTCTTTCATTCCCCATGTAACTATTTCTTTCATATTCTGATTATGAGACTTGATACTTGGTTCATCTGCACTAGATTCTAGTACTACTACATCATCTTCTACAGAAGCAACACTGATAGAGTTTGATACTAATACTTGTGCTAGTACTTAAGGTTGTGAGGACACTGAACAAACTGTCTAACTATGGCTATATTTAAAATCATAATGTATTGCTCAATCTTCGTGTACTGATACTCAGTACAGTAGTTTTTTTAACACATAGCAAAAATTCTTTCTTAGGGTAGCTCTGAAATAGCTAACGGGAACACGCATTAGAAATCCTATGCTAATAGTGGTTTGAAAATCAGTACCTAAGTGTTAAAGAAGCACTGAAAACAAATCACAAGTGTGCAACTTCTCTAGGACGCTTTTTCCAGAAATTACTATTTGGCTTTATCAAATAAAAGCTCCATCTCTAAGGATAGCTGCAATAATAATCAGAATATTAAGATGAAGTATAAAGATTATTCGTAGTATTTCAGATACACAAAAGCCCTTTTTGTATTCCATTTTATATATTAAAAAGTAAGGTGCTAAACATTCTACTTCTTCTAATTTTGAACTACACAATAGATCTATGCCAAATTTATCCAGTCAACTGATGATCGGGTAACTTCTAACACTGACCTAAAAAGACAATGCATTACTTCCTTGCTGGCAATACTTTGTCCAAACACCTGTTTTACGGCAGCTTACAATCAAGAAAACTCTGAAACAAATGCATAACTACAACTGTAAGGCAGCTTCCTATAGGAAATATCAAGTAACTGGGACTGGGGGGAGAGCAGGGGGCCCTTACAATGCATTCCATGACATGGTGGCATAATTTAAGGACTCAAAAGAATTGCCCTTTGCTCTACAGTCTTACAAATGTAATGGTGTGCTAGGGCTCCCAGTACTCGGAACATCAGGCTCCCAGCTTACAAACATCATTAACACAAACAGGGATACGTTATCTGGCCACCACCTAGTCTAGCATTCTGTTACAGAGAGTAAGCACCAGCACCTACTTTTGTGGTTCTCTGCACCCCATTCTCCTATTCACCTCTCTAAGCTAAGCAACTGGACCTTTTCAGGTTCTTTTCCTGAGAATCACTGTTATCTTCCCTGTTCATATCTATAACTTCATGTTATATCCGAAACAATTACTCCTACATGTAACTACACAGTGATAACTCCATATTATTTTGCTTACCAATTTTTATGCATCCGAATTTTTTACTTGGTGTCTATCAAGCTAATATTTTCATGCAAATATGCACTGCTTATGTACAGTATACATAGATATTTCACAGAGGTGAATAAATGCATTTAGAACTCACAGAAGTATGAATGCACATTTATATTATTATACTCTTCCTCACCTACCAAGAAGGGAAAACAAAAAACACTGCCATTCTAGAGATTAAGGTACCAGAATGACCAGGGAAGCACAGGAGCACAGTCTCTTTCGATACACTTCTCACAGAACTTGAGTGCCGAAATAATACCGCTGACACAAAGAACAGCTTTGACTGGGCTTTACAGGAAGGAAGGTGAAAGGAATGTGTCTGAACACCCTTGTGACAGAGAAATCCACTAAAATCGGGAGTGTGAAATAAAGAGCGTTACTTTTTATCTATCTGTCTCAAATTCTCACCATCGTTGCTTTAAAGGCATCAGACACCCTAATAGCAAAAGACAGCTATTCTATACTGGCAACTCTAGCTGGGAAAGTTCCTGGGATTCACATGACTGAACACTCGGGACTTGCTGCTAAGAACTGCATGAATTGGTCTTCTTGTACTTGAACTGTGTAAACATCTAACTAAACTCCCCTGCTACTCTTTTCCCTCCAACTTCAAGTAGCCAGCAACACCACAGTCCAGTAAGAATGAAGAATATAGAGAAGAAGACTGGCTAGCAGTGAACGCCTTGTCTTGTTTCGTTAACACCACAGAGGGTCCCGAGGTGTTCCTTGCCATAGGGTATGGCAGGCTGGCTGTGAAAAAATAGCTCGGTTGTTTGAATTGCAAAAGCACCAAAAACTGTTTCCACAGCTGAGCCAGCCAGTTTAACGGGGTCGTAATACTAGATTAAGATGTATACCTTTGACTGAACTAATTGTATTTTAAATTCACTATGACCCAACCAATTTTTGACGCTACTTCCTTTTCTAATCTGCCTGAAATCCCTGGATTGTTCAAGTGCTAGAAAGCTCTGCATATATGAAGAACTGGATTTGGCTTTTCCATCTCCTCTCTGTAGAGCTACCATCTAGAATCACTTGGAAGCATAGGTGTCCACGGATTGCATTACAGGTTCTGTAATGATGATCTACCTGTGTGTAGAGGGCAAAAGCAACTGAAAACAAGAAAAGTTCCAGAACATTTACATAGAGACATTTCACTGAAGTGTCTGCAACACTAAAATGTCCTGAAATTGCCTTAACCTCCAGCAATTCCATACCTAAATAGATGATCAACAAGAAGGTTTATCTTCCCCCTACATCCTAATTTTTCCTTGGAGATAAGTATTTTCCCTTCAGTGAAGAAAGCCTGAATACACTTTATTCTGCGAGAACCAGGTGAGAAATGCTCTTTCCACCCAAGTCCCTATTCATTAAGTGAAATAAGAATCAGTATCATACTTGTAAGTGCCCCAGTCATTTACGTGATAAAGAGAAAGAATGGGCAAGGATGTTAACCAAACTCATTCATAATAAATGGCCTAGAGTTTGCATTAACTACTACTTCTTAAGATTTTTTTTTAATCCTAATCATTTAATCTTACTACTTCAAAAAGTGCTAAAACTAAAACAACCAGTAGACTCTGATGAAAAATAAGTTCTTGGATACTACATCAGAGTTGCATAAAAGCATTCGGGAGAAACAAATGTTTTTAACAGGTACCTATACCAGCCTCAGGCTTTCCACTGGATCTTGATTTTGGTTTTGAATAGCACCAAACTTCAGTCTCATTATTCTAACATTACTATTGTTTTTTCTTTAAACAAAAAGAGAAAATTCCAAACATATGAACTGTACATTCAGAAGACTAGTTTTAGCCCATATAGCAGTGAAGAAGTCTATCAGCCTCTCATGTCATTGAGTTTTGGCACCTTGACTACACCACTTATCATTGAGGAATGCTAATTCCTCAGTTTTGAACTCTTAAAGCACCTTGTGGTTTCATGTAGCAGGAATGCAATGGTTCCCACTAATAGACTAAGGCAGCAATGCTGAGATACTCATAACTGGTTTCCACATTTTCACGTTGTTCCACTCAGGTAGTTCTTTGGAAACTGAGAACCAGTTCTAGAAGGAAGCATTCTGTGCTATACTAGCCACCGATTTAAGTCAGCTTTCATCACTGGCATCCACCCTCATTTCCAAGTATCCTTCTTAGGTTGTTTGTCCATCGTTTTTTTCAGTTTTATGATATTAAAAAAAAAAAATAAGACATTTAGGCAAAACAAAACACACACAAAAACCCCAAAAATAAAACAAAACCAGAGTCCACTGAAGTTCGTCTTCATGGAGTAACTGGAATGAATAATTATGGGGTTCTTAGGATACAAAAAGATAAAACCAAGCCTCAAGAGAAGCCTTGGCAGCTATTCCCATGTCAGCAGACTATCCTTGCAGACTCCATTCACAATATTCTTCTTACAAACCAAGCAGATGCAAATCTGACATCTCAATGTCATTTACACACTTGACGGAAGTGGTTAGACATAAAAAACCCTTGATAGATTGCATTTTTATTTCGACATACTGGAGAGAAAGAAGATAATAAGACATCCATATTTCCATCTACAAAAACAGAAGTATGTGTCAGAATATGTATCTAGATTTCAGGCTTCTAACACAGCCACACGCTGCACATTATGTTTTCCTACACAGTTACAATACAGGAGTCCATTTTAGACCTATCAGGTGTTGTTGACTTGGCAAAGCTTGGTACTCGTTTAAAGACTAACCACAATACCGAGTATTCCCCTAAACCATTCTTTTAGAATTGAAAGGCACTCCACAAAGACAAGCTGGTACATCATGGTCATATTAACAGACAAAACTGTAGCTCTTCTTCAGGGTGGGGGAGAAGGAGGGCTCAGAGTAGCCCAATTCAAGCCACACAGCATTGGCTTCAAGAGGATGGCAACATGAAGTGCCCAGCGATGGCCTATGGCTGCACCTTGGATAAGGACCTGCCCTTCTCTGTGAAGCAAGAGCAGCTGTATCCCTCAACTAGGGCTGCCCCCCACCTCTCCCCCCTCCCCATCTGATGTGAACCAAAAGACAGCCCATGAACCAGTCTCTCCAGCAGCACCCATCGGGGCTGTCCCTCCTGTTTTACAGGAATCCAGTTTTGTGAAGTAAGCTAAACAGAAGCTGTGAGCCAACAAGTTCAGCTGTGAGGCACCGAGCTTTGAGTTTAAGAGCCTCTGTAGAGACAGGGTATTTAAAAAAAAAAAATTAAAAATAGCAAGGGAAACATTTTTAAAACACCAGGACAACAGGATGTTGGAAAAACCTAACAGGGCTACAAGAAGCCAGCTAAAGAGTGAGGAAAATACAAGCCTGGCTTGAAGATAATACGCATGTTTTGCTGGCACCCGAATTAGGACATTTCTTAGGCATTCTCAATATTAAGCACTATTGCAACTGATTTAGAACATGAAATTATATAAAATTTTATCTAGTAACAGGATCAATTCAGTATTTTATTAATAAATAGATAAATAAAATGGAGTCTTGTTTTGTAAGAGGGATTAGTACAGAATAGTACTCCAGGTCATCAGTCTTTCAAATTAAATAGCCAGTGTTAGGGGGCTTGTACAGGAGGCAGCATGCATAAGAAACCTAAGGTTATCCCATGAAACCTTTAATTTGCAGTTAATGCTCTCAACATGAGGAGGTCAAAGTTTCATAGAGAATGTTGGCTGGCACTCATTCCTCAGTAATCCTCAGCGTACAGGGGTTAAGTATTTCGGGGATAGAACAGTGCAAATCAACAGCTTCCAAATACCACGTCTTAACCACCACTTGAGAAAAGGAGCCCTTTAACAAATTAATGTAGGTGAAATCCCTCTTCTTTTCTTCCCCGTGGCATTCTTCCTGCCTCGTTCTCCTCAAAATAGACCTGCATCTACATGCTCTAGCCACCCTACTGTCCACACCCTTTTCTCTATATATAACTACTCATGTGAAGTAATACATCAAGCATCTTCAAAAAAAACCAACCAACACCTTCTACCCCAGGCTGGAGAAACACTGTCTCTGTTCCTCACCTTATTTTTCTCGTAATGTGAACACAGATTCCTTGTACATGCTGTCTACTTCCCAAGTTCTTTAATAACGGCTACTTAATTTGAAAATATCTATTCTTTTAACTATTACAACAATATCGATTTCTTGATTGAATACATTTTTCCCCAGATTTCATTTTCAGTTCCAGGACCTGTCAACATAGTGGACACCTCCTGTGACTACATGAAATTCTACATAGCTTTACTTGCATAGTAAGATATGATAATAGAAGTGGATATGTTGAAGTGCAGCAATTATCTTGTTTAGGAATTCATTACAGTTTGGCTTTGGGTTTTTTTCGTACTCTGAACTACCTTACCAAAAAAAAAAAAAAAAAAAAAGTCTTTGCTACAAAGAGCACAGTGTTATTTTAATATGAATTTACATTGGAACAGCAAAATTTGACTTAGTACCGTACTAAACTTTCACAAAATAACCAAGAACATGCATTGGCATTACCTGGTACAGACCTTCAGTAACGTTTACGACGGTACATACAATGCTACTGCAAATTCTCTGCCATTTATACTAGTATAAGGTAAGACCAACCTTGAAAAAAAACACCATAGATTCATTTGGCAGAACAGAATAAGACCAAAAATGCACTGCAGCCATCATTTTACAATATGAAATCTGTTAAGACAAGACTCTGGAGCAAAATAAAACTGGACCTGTGCACCGAGCGATAGCTGTCACGCCCACCTAGTCCTCATCAGCAAGACCTGAGAAATTGCTTGAAGCACAAATAACGCATCAACTATAATCAATCTCCAAACAGCACAACATGTAAGAAACGCTGACAAAAAGGCTGTTTTGTTTTATTTGAAAGCTAAGTTTGGTAGGCACTAAACAGTTCTGCAGGTGATAAAAATAAGCCATAAAATACCAGTACTTCAGCTTCTTCATGAATCACACGCATTGTATGGCACTGTATTTGTCCAATGAGTATTCACCAGAAATTTTCATAAAGTTAATACTAGTTGTCTATCACCTAAATAGGCTTATGTGTTTCTTAAATCTCATGCAAATCAGATCTATTTGCTCATCACTACAATCAGATAGGCATTACAAAAAAGCAGTAGTTGTCTAC
>JAAGNO010005812.1:35938-46368 GCA_033439905.1 Ceryle rudis | reverse complement strand
CAATATTCTGAAATTACAAAAAATAACTTACTGAACACAATTGTGAAAGAAAATAAAACCTTTTTTTTTTTTTTTTTTTAAACAAGCATGCGTAACACTTTTTTCCCCTCAAGAAAAAAGTAGAATCATGTATGGATTAGACACATGGCAGTGATCCACTGAAAAAAGCTAGTTGTTTCCTACCTATAATCTTTTGAAAAATTTCAGCAAGCTCCAGTATAAAGATCAGATTTTCACAGTGGAACTAAAGAGGGCCCTAGGCCGCTATGAAAATTAAAAGGGAAAAAAAAAAAAAAGAAAGAAACTAACAAATAACAACAACTCAGCCCCACCAAAAAGAAATCCTTCACAAACGGAAGAAAAAGCTCGCTGATCCTAAGCAGCTAGACTAAAATACTTGGTCCACTAACAGAAGACAGAATTTCTTTAAGACATAAATTCAGTCAACGTATTACAAAACAGATTGATGCAAGCGAAATGGCGACAGTGCCCTGAAACAACAGGACATGGGCTTAAACTTCAACACATTTGTATGCAAATAATCTTTTATCATCTTGAGGAAATATGCAAAGGTGGAGGCAACGAAAGGATCAATCAATTTATTCTCCTCCTATTGAAACTCAGCAGCATGAAACAAGACAACCTCAGGAATACACCAACGTAACCTGCCTGAAGACACACACAGAGGAATCACGGTGTTATCAATACACTGCTGCCGCTTCTCCCGTTAAGCTCAAGAACGGTACAAAGGAAAGCTGTGAGGAACAAAAAATACAGCACGCATTATGGAAAGCTGACAAATACAAAAGGGTGTCTCTGCATCAGCAAACCCTGCCGCTGAAGATGCAGCTCGTGCCAATGAAGGAGTTACTCTGGCATCACAACCTCCCAAGCAGAAGATACACGAACAAGGGGGAACTCTGCAACCAAAACAATACTCAAAGTAGGACTTTTGCAAGCTGTGCTTGTTACAGGTATCATTAGCACAGACACAATTTCCTATTCGAACGCTTGCATATAATTCATTCCCTTAGGTAAAATCCCATCAAAACTTCAGTCATTCATTCATCTAGTTTTCTGCTATTACTCATCTTAGGAAAAAGCAGAAAAGCAGTCTTGTCTACCAATATATAGTGTTTGTAAAGAAAACCACAAAAATCCAAACCATCCAGTGAGAAAAGCCGCCTGCAAAGACAAGGAGTACCAGCAGAACTCTCCACAAGAGTCTTAAAATAGTTTTAAATACGATATATATCGCTTTTTACTAAGGGTAAATTTGGTACTATGTGCAAATAAGCTCGCAGAGCAAGATTTAGGAGAACATGATGAAAAGTCTCAATCTGGGAATTATTCTTAATTCCAGAGATCTGCACGCTGTAACACAGCCACAATGAATTTGAGTCTTGCATGACTTGGGGAGAATCACGTCAACAGTTCTACAAGTTAAAATACTAGTTCATAAATGATCATTTTTCTAAAATTATTGCAATATTGCTAATAATGTAAAAAAAATATTTATTGTGGAACAGATGTTTTGCATTTAGATACCAATGAGGGAGAGGGGAACAAAAATATGACATTGGAAACAGCCAAGCAGAAGTTCCATAATTACTTTAGAATTCCAGGTTAAATCAGACCCTAGCCCAGTAACACTTTGGCAAACTATTAAAAACAGGTACTTGTTTTCTACCAGTGCAACCATCAGAGAAGTTAAGTACACTGAACTGTAACACACCACCTCCACGTCAGTCAGCAAGAGAACACGTATAATGCTTCGGCAGCTGATGTTCCCAGACAGAAATTCTGCAAGCTACTAAAATACTGGTGCTCAACACCCCAGCTCCAAGCAAAAAATTATGTTTATAAAACAGGCCTAGTAAGATACTGAAACACAGGAACTTCCCGCTACCTCTTAAATAAGCATCAGTACCTACCTTCATAAAATGGCACAGCGTCAACCTGTTGTGACCAAATGACCAGTTACTGTCTTTCTGGGAGATTACTTTTTTTTTTTTTTTTTTTTTTTTTTTTAATTCTACATAGCAAATCCTAACTCGAAATAAGGACAGTAACCATGAGTAAAATACCAAACTGCTCTTTTATCGAGATTTCAAACATTGTCATGGGGAATTATGGCCATAAGAAAATAAACTTTATAGAAAAAAAAAAAAAGTAATCTCCCAGAAAGACCCAACAAACAATACCAGCAGCTTCTTACAGAGCTTTGTGTGCTATGATTCCTGCCAGAGAAATTTCAGATCGCTAAGAATCATACTACCACAGAGTGTAAGAATAATTTCAACACTGGGCCAAAAAAACCAACTATCAATTAATCAAAAGAGAGATTTGAGCCGATGTAGAACCACCTCCAGCATTCAGGTAGGTCTATTCAAATAAAAGGTTTTGATTTAAAACTTCATAGTTTACCCTGTGATAAATACAAAAGCAGTTAAGCCATGCACGTTGTCTATTCTCACCTGAGAATAGCACGTAATCTCTATGCAACCTCTAGTGAATGCCAACAGAGATCTGTATTTTGCATCATACCTTGATGCAAAATACAGATTACTTCACAGCAGAAACATGTGCTTAAAATCATGCCCATTTGTCGATACGCACACAATACCTAAATCCAGCATCACCTGTTAATGCAACCTGCAGCAATGGTTTTGGAGAGTACGAGCTCCCTGCAGTCATCTCTGGAGTGCATTCCATCAATAAATTTATTTCTCCAAGACTCACGTGCAGTATTTGTATATCTTTCGCTTCTAGCGATTTTCATTGGAATCCTTTGACACTAGCTGCATGGACAAATAAGGGGGCGGGGGGCAGAGGGGTCAAGAGAAATAACTTTCTGGGGTAGTATAGCAGAGGTTCTAAATCATCTTTTTACTCTAGAAAAAATAAGGGGTGGGGGGGAATGGACACAGCACAGCACACCAACGTTCCTCCTCATACTCAGCCTGTGCCAAAAATCTCCACCACCTTTTACTCCTGAGAGCCCTCGACACACACAGTGGCATACCAAAGCTAGGCCCAGTTCCACCACTGTAACTTGGATTATGACAACATTCACTAGCCTCAGCATCAGTTTTTCCCCACATATGCTACTGCACAGAGACCATTTGTGGGTTCCACTGCTACTCAGCAGAACACTGGATGCTGAATTTAGTCTCAATATTTGAAAATATTAAGATGCAGCACAAGACAGATTCTCTCATCACAATTAGTTTCTCACCACCAAAACCAACTAAACCAACCAGTCTTTAAAACCCATCAGCTGAAAACTAAATATCTCCCTCCTCATACTGGTTATAGACCTACCAAAGCAAAGGGTGAGAGGCATCCTTTCCCAGGGGAAAAGAGAGGCAGCAATCTTCTCTTTGTTCCACCTCCTCCATATTGTGGTTGCATATCTTGGTCATATTGCTCACGATTTACCTTCATTTTAAAGGCCCTCTGGTCCTCCTTGCATCATTTACCAAATGCACAGACACTTCATTTATCAGTTTGATCCTTAAAACAGTACCTGGAATTTGAATAAACGCAGTAGCTACTAGAACTATCACTCAGAACGAGCCCATCTTCCACTATTATTAAACACACCTCTAACAAAACCCTAATAAGAACAGAATTGCTTCAAGGCGTGTAAAAGTCACCTGAAAATGCAGCAAAATATTTTATTCTTACATTACTACAATGCCCAAAAGCTTTCTTCATGCTGGCTCATTACCTAGAACTAATGATAAAATTATACAAAATCCCAAATTATCATTTACTTAGCAGCATTTCGTACATTTGCTACTAGACTTCATCCACACAAAGTTTAGATATGGAATAAGTTTTGAAAGAGCATAGAAAAATACCTGAATTAAATAATGTTAGTGAATTTTAAGTTTCCTGCATCAAAGCCTTCTGATATGTCCCTTCTCATTTTGAATATCGTTTTTAGCAAAATGTCTTAAACTTACAGAAACCGTAGTTTTAACTAGCAGCATGGAAACAAAAGAAATTAATGCATGCTGGTATCTTAAGGAAACCATTGTCCTATGTACCAAAACATGTGATTTCATAATAAAGTTGACGTATGTTAGAATAAACAATTTTTCAGTATTTTCAGTATATTCAATTAAAATATAAAGAGTAATTCAGCTTTGATGAGATTTGAGACCGAGATATCCGTTTCAATGCTCTAGTCGTTTACAAAAGCATTACAGAGAACAATATTCTTACAGTTAAATTTTTATTTTTGAGACGGTAAATTCAGTATTCAGTGTTATCTAGCCAAACTGAAATTTTTGGGGAAAGGACCACAACAGTAGCAAACATGGTAGTGAAATGCACAGAGAAGGAGGGTTAAAGTGTTATTTTCCATAAAAATATCCATTAATTCCCCATTTTATTGGAGAATTTAAGTACACGATTATTTCGAAAATACAAAGATTTTCCAGAAGTTTTAAGAGGTTAGAACAACTACAAATACGCATTCTTTATCTATCATCATAGAATACACATACACACACTCACAGACCTTCCGAGAATACAATATTCATTTTGCTGCAGAAGAACAGACATTGCATAACAATGAGATTTGCTAATGAAATCAGCCATCAACCTGGAATACATATGTATTAAACCAGGACCTCGGTGTCATTTGCTTTTTGCATCGTTTGTTCTTTCTCTCATTTTTTCCTCGACCTTTTAGTATCTTTTCCTCCTCCTTGTTTCACTGCTTCAAGTACGACAACACTGCAAAATATTTTGTACATACACTGTACTTACAACACTTTCTCTTGTCTAAAATTTATTTCTCTACTTATTGCTAAGTGTAGATTCTAATTGCACGGGTTCTATCAGCCTTGTTAACTTCGCCTTGAAAGAAAAATCAATGGGTGCTAAGGAGACAAAGGAGCTTTATTTCTCTGTAAAACAGCAGGAATATCTAATAAAAATTTGGTACCACTTGGAACAGACTATACTTTCACAGCTAAATTTGCACACCAGTTCGTACAAGAACAATACATTTTTTAACATCTCCTCTGTATTTATCTAATTATTAAACAGGAACAGAATTTAGAACCATTACACAAATAAACGTGCAATTGCTTTGCATGAACATGCAAAATCATCATGAAACCAAGTAAAACAATCCAGCAAGTTCAGTAACATTATGTATAAGCATGCAGTATACGTATCAGTTATTCAAAATACTTTATTGAAAAAGAGATGGGTACTCAATGTAATTATTTATTCTACTACTCAGAGCCGGCCATAAAAATCAGAACATTACAAAAATACTTTAAAAGACATTTTTCTCCTATTATGCTAAAAGCATATTTTGGTTTTGTGGATTATATGCTGTCTTGCACTTCATAGATAAAAAGCAACCTATTCACATCTCTAGTTCTAAGAGTATCAAAACTATTAAACTTGTAATACTGCCCACTAAAAATTGCCACTGTTTTCAATTTACAGAGTTTTTAAATTGAAATAATACAAATAAGATATCAGTGCTAGAATGCCACTATCAAGTTAGTATTATTGTCGATACGCTCCAAGGTCATACCAAAACCTAATACAAAAGAGTAGAAAATACATATTTGCTAGTTTGTTTGGTAGTGTTGGGCTTTTTGTTTGTCTAGGAGGTTCATTCCCTTGGTTTTCCTCCTCTCTTTTTCTGCTAACATCACAAAACCCTAATTCCATGAAGACAAACTGACAGTTAGTTACTTTCGGTACACCAAAATGGCATACATTACTCCTTTGGAATAAATGAAAGTAACTTGTCATTTATTTTCTCATTTTATCTTGAGGGCATAAGAAAACCATTCAGTCATTCTATACTTAAAACGACTATCACAACACCAAAGAAATGGAAGGCACAAGAGAACTGCAAAAAATAGAAGGGAATAATAATGAGATGTCTGAAAATGGACTTAACCTTCCCTGGAGTCAGTCCTATCAAATCGTCGCTATACAACCCAGGAAGAATACTATCAAGGTACTGGATGTAAAGAACTACATAAGCAACTGAAAGCATAAAAAATTCCATAAACTCTCTTCCTACATGCTCCAATTCTTCCTTTTTAAGTTAACAAGAACTTAGACCAGTGAGACCTTTGAAAGCTGAAAGCATATAACACACGGCCTCATATTTCCTTCCATTTCTTTCACTTTTAAAGACGTGCGGCAACACGATGATATAAGCATCCCAGCATATGTCATAGGAAGCAGTCTTACATTCGTGCATTACGATGTCCTAATGAAAAGATGTATGAAGGCTATTTTCAATCACACTCTATCAAAAATGCTTCTGTTTCAATTACAAAGCATTTGTCCTTCTGCAAATAAGCCATCCACGTTACATCTCAAAATGACTGAACTGAATAGATAGAGGCACAGTTAATTATAGTGGGCTCAACTTTAAAATCAAAGACTTTACAACCTCCACGGTTTGAAAGAGAGAGGCTCTAATGCAACAACCTTGACCCTTGAAAGTGCTGGGTCATTTTCTTCTGTGATGAACAGTGATTGCTTTCTATAATTCTAACAATTGTCAAGTAGGCTGAAGAGTATGGCTGGCAGGTGATAGTTGTGAAATATTTGTACTTTTAACAATGACTTATTACCCTGCAATATAGGTCAACTGTCCAATTGAGCATCTTCTACAAGATGTTATAGGCTCTTGAAGCCATATACTACAACAACTGACATCAATGGTTTTATTAGGGATCAAACTACTGTACATGGAACCTAAAAATACAGAGCGTTGTTACAGGATATAGTCTTGAGTCAAACGATTCAATGAGAAAGACTCTGAGATATCTAAATCTACTGTACATATTAAATATGTGATTCTGGTGCATTACTTGACAGTAGGCAATCACATGTATGTCTTCAGTATGGAACATCAAACTTCAGAACTTACACACCTTGGCGCAAATTACATTGATAGGAATGAAAATATAAAACCCAGTTACTTTACAGATTAAAGAACCTCATTCTATAAATCAAGACTCAACCTCATAGAAGAAAACAGATGAAACCATATCAACAGTACACAAATGAGATGTTGCCAGGTGCTAAAAGATAGCTTAATTTTTACCAATACAGAAAAAAACACGAACTCAGAAATAAGACTGAATTTATCAGCTGTATATATCCTCTCTGAACTAACCCAAAACAGCTGCTTCAATATATAGTCTCAAATTCTGTATTTTGCTGGGATAAATCATGGGTATAGATGCCCACATTACGAGCATACTCTAAAAATGAACACTGTTCAGTTTACTGTGGGTTTTGTTGTGGTTTAAAGCTGTATTCCAGAGAATTAACAGTTCCCACACACAGTGTTAGAGCTGTGCAAGTCATCAGATCTAAGCACACAAACACACACCCTCCTTTATTTTCAGTAACACACAATGCTTAGTTAAAAGCTATTTCTAGCACTTCAAGCAGAAATCACAAGCATCCTTCAAAGCTTACTTTTAAGAAACCTGGCAATGAAACGTACTTACGTTTTTTCATAATGAAGTATCTCAAATTGTACTGAAGTATGATGACTACTGTTTAGCTACTTTTAGGGAATAAAAGTGAAGTACAATTTATTAAAGCACAGGAGGAACTCCTGAACACTAGAAGGTCACAGTCTATGTGCTGAGCTGCTAAGCAAAAACATCTATGATGTTCCAGAGCTGCCATTTTTCTTCCTTGACAAAGACTCCATCTGCCACAGAGCCATTTACAGCCTCAGAGTCAGAATATCAATGATTTCCAACCATTCTGCAAGTCTGCTTTCACCTTGACATCACCTCTGCAATACATCTACAAGAGATGATACATATAACCCCTCTACAAGCTCTAAGCCCATGCGTTATTCAGCTGATAGGCATCTAAGCTGTGCTCTAACATACCCTTTCTTTACTTCTCTGAACTGTGCAAGAATATTAACTCCAAATTCTACATCCTTTTCATCGCTGTGCTTGTCTTAAATAAATCACCTTTGGAACACCTAGATAGAAAAGCTTTTAAATATTGACAAAACATGTAAAACCAGTTAGAAAACATTTGATAATTTAAAAATTTGTGTTTACATAATGTACATGAACACAATCTCTATTTATTTTTCCTATTCCAAGTAAACAAAACATGTCTGGTAAGATCCTTCTTACAGATCACTGTGCAGACTAAACTATCACAGCTTCACTGAAACCAACAAAACTACACCAGCTCTACATCTCTTGATGCATAACAACCATATTTTTAAATAAATAATTCCCAATAGAACTGGGACAAAAGAGAAACTACAATCTTGCCTTACTGAATGAATACCTAAAGAATTAGGTCCGCAGATAAAATGGATCATATATAATGGTTTTACCAATCTATGTACGTATTCACGTATACACACACGTGCTCTCCATCAAGTATGAGAACATAACAGTCAATCATCACAACACGACTTTAAAGAATGTATTCCTTGCTAGCAACTTTTGGAGTCTTGAAATTCAGGTGGATCTTGGTACTCTGGAGTAATTTTAAACATGCAAACTTGCAGATTGATTTTACAGTGAAACTGGAACACAGGAGTAGCAATTTTGTATGAAAAATATGTATGTAAACACTCAAGACTGCCTAGCTAGATGTCCAACTATTGCCATACAATCCCTCAATATTAATTCTGTAGGAGCAAAATATTTGAACCCTAGACAAAACCTGTAAGCAACTTTATGGAAGTGTACTTCATAAACACCTGTAAAGTACATATTTTACAATCTCAACTTTACCTCACATCTCTTCTTCTCATTGCCTATGTCTTTCTTCGTCTTAGAGAAGGAACAGTGTCAAACACTCGATAAACTAAATCCATTCTTTTTCTACATGCTCTCTACCCACTACTCACTTTGTTCAGGCTCCTTTTAATATTCCAAACAAATACACTTAAAACCAAGAATACATTCTTAAATCCATATGAAATAAAAAGGCTCTTCAACCCCCAAAATACACAGCCCTTTGGAATTTCTGTGGCTACATCACACTATGGCTTGGGTAGACTGCAGTATAAGGTTGAAGTAGTTCAAGCATTACTTTTATGCTTGCCTTAGAATGGGTAGGATCAGATATATACTGATACACAACCAACATGTTTCCTTTATGACTTACAGGAATTCATCTGACACTGTCATATCACAAACAATAGAACAAAAATACCCAACCAAACCTGTTCAATTTGCCACCTGCTATCAGTACATATTTTGGTCATTTTTTATCTCATCTGCAATTCAACTACCCCTACTTGTCTCCTTATTATCACAAGCTAATTACTTTGGGTCTTTAGTGGTGTTCAAGTGGGCTAGCAAACTACAGAATATAAGGGCGCAGCTGCTTGAAACATTCTTGTCTCAAGTCAACATTCTTGTCAAATACTCAAGTCAACATTCTTGTAATTCTACTCAGATACAGACCAGCACTTCAGTGTTCACCACTTTTTGCAATTAAGAGTAAAGCCTGAAGAAGGGCACCATGCAGCATCCAGATTCAGGACAAGTGTTCCCAAACTGGGGAAAACCAGGCCCGAGAGAAAAGCCAAGGAACACATCTTTGAGAAGATGTAGTACAATGCAGCAGAGCAAGGGAGGTGACCAAGATAAAAGTATTCAGGCATGGCCTGATCTGGAAGACAGCACTACCTTAAGAAAAGATCTCACAGAGGATGTGGAAAGGCAGTGGAAAAAAAACAAGAGTCAATCACTGTCAGAAATCCAGTACCTCTCAGTCTTACAGAAAGGCAGCTGTCTTTCACCACATAGTCCCTGCTATGAAGCACTGACTTGATTCAACTACTTCTTGATGCTGTTGCCTCTAACTCCACCTTACTCCTTCAAAAAGCCTAGGAAGAAAGAGACAAGGGGGAAGAGAAGGAAAATCATTAAGAACTTTCTAGTTAAGATAAAATCATAAAGTTGTTTAGATTGGAAGGATCTTACAGTGGTCATCTGGTCCCATCTACTACGCAAAGCATGGTTAACTTCAAAGTTACATCACGTTCCTCAGAGCCCTGACCAGTAAACTAGACAACAATTTCCCAGGCTCTCGGAGTGCCCATTTCAATGTTTCACAGAACCACAGACTGGTTTGGTTTGTAAGGGACCTTCAAAAAAATCACCTAGTCCAACACCCTTTCTTCCTTATATCCAAACTAAACCTGCCCTCTCAGTTTAAAACCACTTCCCCTTTTCCTGTCACTACAGGCCCTGGTAAAAAGTCTGTCTATCTTATGATTCCCTGTACATATTGAAAGGCCCTAAAGAAGTCTCCCCGGAGCCTTCTCTTCTCCAGGCTAAACACCCCCAACTCTCCCAGCCTGGCCTCCCAGCAGAGGGGTTCCAGCCCTGCCAGCATTGCTGGGGCTCCCCTGGCCCTGCTCCAGC
>JAAGNO010005812.1:19298-33249 GCA_033439905.1 Ceryle rudis | reverse complement strand
TAGTTTTCCTTGTTAATTTTTCTAAAGCAAAGTAGTGATAAAAGACGCAAACACTTTTTATTTAGCTGCTCTGAAAAAAAAAAAAAAAAAAAAAAAGGCAAACTGATATGAATGAAAAACTCTTCATTCAAAATAGTCTAGTAAACTATCAATAAAACAATTCATACTCATCATGTAGCAAAATAGTACACATTCCCTGACTTTACAAAACGTTTTTCATAGCCACTAAATCTCATCACAATCTCTCAATTAATTTTAAATATTCCTAAACTATATAACATCAGACAGCAAAACTACTAAAGGTGTACTAAAAATGTTCAATGCACTAAAATTACATACTATCATATTTATATTTCAAGACTATACACAAAGAAATCCAGAAAGAATGGTAACAGTGTTATTGTGGACACTACAGACCTACTCAGTAGTTAAGCCTGAAGTCACAGAAGCACACATGGACTAAGAATCTAAAAGTCTCAGCTAAGCCCACGCTTAATGTCTTGCTGAAATCAGGACCTAGATGTACAATTTAGCACTACTCCATACAGTACATAACATTTTCCCTTTTCCTGCTTCTTAGAAAATCATCAGAATGCTTATTGCTCCAGCTTACTTACTGCAATGAAGGTGGTCAGTTCTGTGACATTGCTGTTTCGCAACCTACAAACAGAGAACAATCATCAGCTGCGTCATCCTTTCATCAAGTAACTTCTACAAGGACAACAACACATCAAACAGAGCAGTAAGTTTTCTCAAAAAAACCAAACCAAAACCAAACAAAAAACCCCCCCACAAACTAAAAAGCAACACACGACAAAACACAACCCAAACCAAAACAAAGCAACACACACAAACGTTTGTCAAGAGTTTCCAGTGTACTGGAAAGACTGGTTTTCCACAGCCAGATATGAAGCCATTAAACTGAGAATAGCTTAACCAAATGTTTTGCAATCACACTTTTTTTTTTTGGTTTGCAACCAGCTGTTTAAGTACACATACCCATTTTACCTTTACTAAACTATGAATGATATCGTACAATGTGTTTCCCTTTGATGTACACAGTAAAGTCAAAGGAATCTTTCTGTTAAAATGCAAGAAAAATTCTGGCCTGACAGAAATCAGTGGGAATTTTCAACTTTGTTTATACAGAACACGAGTGTCATTGCATTACTGATGCTCTCTAACACGAGGATTTCAAATTCTCCTCCTGCTACGAGAATTCAGAAGCATCTCCATGTCAGTACAAGACCCACACATACCTCAGTGAAAACTTAAAATGAAAAATAATTTTTTAACACTTGTTTGGATTGCTTTCTTCCCAGACTGTTTTTCCCTGGGTAGATCAAGTTTTTCTAAACAGGTAGTTGATACTGAACAGGAAATAGAAAACAGTGTAACAGGTGCAACATTTCTAATGGAACCATTGCAGGAAAATATTACTCTTGTAGTAGAAATCTGATACTGTTGGAGTTGTCTAATAATTTGTTTTCACTGAAGACTAGTAAAGAGTCAGTGAAATTTTACCACCTGATCTTTTAAAAATATCTTTTACAGCATTAAGCATATGCTTGCTATTCAAAGCTGGTAGATGCTCTCTTTAGCTACGCTGATCAAAAATTTTAACTGACCAATTATGCATATGTGTAACTGCCTACATATAAAAAACTGTTAGGGCAAAATGGAATTTCAGGGTTTTTTTGTTGTTTGCTTGGGGGTTTTATTTTACACTGAACACTTAAAAAAAAAAAGTGTAGAAAAATGTATGGTTTTACTCTAGAATTTTTTCTACAGCATCACACTGACAGGAGCATAGAGCTGGCCTATCTCACAGCAGCAGCGTTAAGAAAACGTACTGATAAATTTAAACAAATAAAACATCAGCCATCTACATGAGGCAACAACTTCTTTTACAGAGTAAGCTGCAAGTAGGCTAAGTAACAATTTAAATCTACAGCGGTAACTCAACCAACAACAGCCACAGGTTGGGTTTTTTTTTTTTAATTTAATTTAAAATTACAACCTGTAAATGTGTGGGCATTAACACCAACAACTGCTTTTTTGTTTGTTACAGCCACTCCTGTCAAACTACGCTCCCGGGCCTGCCAGGAAACAATAGGCATTTTTCTCCCTTGTCAAAAGACAGCCAGGAACAAATCATTCCTACTAACAGAGGCAACATCACCAACCTATACAGGAAAGCCACCACGTTTGTTCTCCCGAGGAGAAAACAAAACATTTCTGCTTCCTTTCTCTACCCTACTGCCCTGCTTTGACAACACAACACACACACACACACACAAAAAAAAACCAAAAAACCCACAACCAAAAAACCAAACCCACCACAATAACAAACCCACAAACAAACAAGAAACCCCACAACCCAATCTATTATACCAGAAACAAGAAAGAGAGAAGTGACTAAGGAGATATGACATAGTAACTACACCATCTAAAAAGTGAGAGCAAAGCATTTCAGAGATGAAAAGCTTAAGACACTAGGTATTTTGCTACTCTCAACTATCCTTCCTGTTGGCTGACTAGAACCCTGAACTGTCCTTCAGAAAGTAGAAAACAAAGTCATGTTTCTTCCTCTAAGTCGGAAACAAGTTGTATTTCCTGCATTAGCTGAAGATCAAGTACTTGCTGCCTGTTATAATTTTGCAGGTATGTTGTGCTTCTGACTACATCCCTACGTGCGGCACTGCCAAGTTTTGGGTTTGCCATCAGTCCCAAAGGCATTGAATAGCTCACCAAAACCTGAACCTTGGGACAAATGTCAGAGGTTCAACAGAGCTGAGTGAAAACATCTACTCAAGTTCCAGCTTGTCATTTGTATGGAGCGATAACAAAAGTACCTTCCTGTCAGGCAGAGCATACTGCAGTCACAGCCTCCTCGGCCCTGAATTCTGTCCAAGGCAAAGGACACGGTTCTCTACAGCGAAGTTACCCAGATCCCTAAGGATCCAACAGCATTGGAAAATAGCCTACTTGGTTCCCCGGAGTAATGACACTTCCAAAAAGAAGAAAAGACTGGGAGGAAATCCTGAGTAGTAGATTCAGCCTGATGCTCTCTGACAATCTGTTGCTCTGGCACATGTCTTTTACCAAAGCTTGTGACTTCTCTACACTTCACCTGCTCTGATTGGATGCAAGTATGTAAACCAAAGACTGAGAAAAGAGGGAGAGGCTTTGTTTTGTCTTTTTAATACATTCATACCTTTAATGTACAAAAACCATCACTGCTTGGAAAATCCTCCACAACTTCACTAGAAATGCAAAGAATTGTAAACAAGTAAGTTTCCACAAGAAATTTGAATAGGTACTTAAAAAATTGTAATACAAAAGACTGCACAACTGCAAGTAAAAACAGATTAACAGTTTTTAAAACAGGCTTTACTATGCTCCAGTACTTCAAGGTCTGCATATGTTAAGAATTATTCCCAAAGCAAGATATTCAGCATCAGCCATATGTACAAGCAAAATCACTTTGTACTGTGTGGAGCAATCTCAAAGCTTCATGCTGCACAAACTACACCAGACAGTCACATAAAACGTATTTCAACAAAGTATGCTCATATTCTCTTAGCTTTTTCTGACTTAAGACCTACTCAGTCTTTAACCTCAAACAGCACCATAAACATTTCAGCCCCCATTCCAAACTCTTACAAGACCTCAAGCTCTGCTGCCTGCGTAAGCTTTCAGTCCTCTATACTCTGACACTCATGTTATAGAGGCCGCATTCTCTGCCTGTTCCTACCTTGAACTTACGTGACCTGAACTATCTGTGTACTTAGATGACCTAAAAGGGGAGCACCTTTCCTTTCATGCGGTTGAGGCATGAAGTTGACTTCACCTGAGGGATGGGGTAGGGTAGGACGGCTGTCAAATCTGAGCTCGGAAAGGGGTGATAGAACACGAAATCAAAGCTGAGACAGATGAGCACAGCTGTCAGGAACTGCCTGGGAGATGTGAGTATGAAAAAGCAGGAGGGGAAGGCACCAGAAAACACATAATGGTGCAATACCACCAGCCAGTGCTGGGGTAGGCAAAGAGGGTCAGTTCTTAATCCATTCTTAAAATACTTGAGAGATACAGGAGCATAGTCCTCCATTAACATACCATACAGTATTATGCAAATCACCCAGCACAAACAGACGAATATCACATGCTTTCATTAGGCTAAATAAAAAGTCTGTATTCATCAGGAAAATTTCAGCAATGTATCCAAAATTACAAGTAATAGGACTGGCACTTGTGTTAAATGGTCACATGTTCTTCTCCCAGTCGGCACCAATCGCGCATAGTCAAGATCTTAGGGAAGGTCCAAATCCACAAATTTTACGGACTCTGAAAGTAAATCTGACTAGATGTATACGTGCAAACTTACCTACCATTTTTTGATAAGCCAAAACTAATTTCAGCTGGACAATTCTGTATCACACAAAATTGACTGACAAATGTCCTGTGTATCTAATAATCTCCGAAGGAAAAAAAGTGTATGTTGATGCAACTGCTGCAAACCTAAGTAAATAAATACGCTTTTTAAGAACAAAAATACAGATATTTTATTTACGTAAGAACAAATCTAACTTGCCTTTTCTTACTCAAGTAAACGAACAAATGCAAATACAGTGCAACATGTACAAAATGCATCGCACACTGCCCTGCTTCCTTCTTCCGTATGCTGTACATATTTACAATAAACAAATGACCAAGTTAATCAAAAGACCAATGTCCATTCTTCATCATTATGAGGTTGTTTCTTCTCTTTCCAAAGATGAAACCTTTCCTTGTTCAGTTTTATTCATTTGCTGTAGAAAGCTACCTCAATACCAGTAGCACTCACCTCAGTCAGTAAATGAATGGTCCGAGATCTTTAAAACAGGCAGAGCAATTATTTTTCCCATTGAAAGGGAGCAGAAAGCGTTGAAGACATCCCTCCCACCACACTCCACCTTCTCCAGTAGAGAAGGCAGTATTTCCCCAGAAATATTACAAGTTCATGTGTTGGAACGGATTGGAATTTGCCTTGTGATTTTTTCTTAAAGATAATGGCATTTTTATATAGACACAGCCGACCTCTCCAGATATTCACTTTATTTCTAAAGTAACTCGATGAAAACTTTGTGTTGATTTTAGTTTTTGGTTTTGTTTTATTTTTTAAAACCAGTCAAAAACTCAAAGCCCTGGGATTTAACACTGTAATTTAAGCTTTTCCTATGTTTTGTATTTCCATCACAAGAGTAAAATAATGTTGTATAGAATACATTAATTACTGTACTTACGTTTGGCTTTAAAGATACATTTCATTCCACAACAGCTTAAAGTTGTGTCATCATTGCATCGAGTGCCATTTATTCATTTAGTTCCTATTCACTTTTCTAAAGGACTTCTGAATCTACATTCCTGCATTACCTTGGCAAATCTCAACCACACTGTCCATTTCAGTTATGGAATCTCACCTCCTTGGAATGTGTTATGAAAAATCACACTCCTCCTCCTCCTTTGCAGCAGTTGCAGAAAAGATAGCTTTGTAACTCTCGATCATCATTTTACTGTAAACACAGGAGAACTTTACATTTGCTGCCACCTGTACATTTCACCTTTGTGAGATATACACATAGCACACACTGATACTTTAGAAATTAGTTGAAGATTACACACGAAGCAGAATTTGTATTTTCCCCTCTTTCCAACACCTTCCCCTCTTCCAACTCCCAAGAGAGTAAAGAGATAATTCTCAGTGGTGCAATACAATTACTTCAGACTTTATCTCAGAAATTTGTAAATATTCAACCTGTTTTGCTTGAAATAATTTACCTTTACCCTCCAAATACAGTTACGCATTTCTTCCTAAAGGGAAGGAGCATTCAGTAGTAAAATAGGGTTTTCGGTTAACATTCCAAGACCTAACTGGACAATTGCATATTAAAAGCAAACACGGGAAGTGGTGGAGAAAAGGCAGAGGTGTATTATCACCAAGAACATTAAATAAGACAATGGAAGAAATGCACAGTGGCAGGAAGCATTGTCAAACACACACAGTTTGTACCCAGTAACCTTACTGGGTTATCTTAAACCAAATATTCAGGTTGCTTGGCATAAAATTTATTTGTAACAAGGCATATAACTCATAAAATGAAGTGTAAAAATGAAAGAGATCTACGACATCACCTGATAGATTCTCAGAGGCAAAAGTCTCACCTCTAAATAGGCTATATCCACACTACAATCCCCACTGCAACCGTTTAACTGGGTTTCAGCTAAGGTTGAGCTAAGCTAAACAATGCAACCTTTTTCTTACAGCACACAACACAGTGCAGTTCATTTTCAAATACTTAACTGGTTTTCCCTTCAGCCCCTAAGCAGCTGCATACTACTGCCACTACACCGCTAGCAACACCCAAGTTAGCCAGTCCAAAGGTGGCTCAGCATTCAGGGTGAGCTAATTCCATTGTAAACACATCAGCTCCACAAAGTTTTGTATGTTTTCAGGAACCAGATTCAAGATTATTCCCTTAACCAGTTATAAATTTTTAACTGACAGTACTTTGGTTTGAAATATTCATTTTCTCCTTCCTATTCCATTGCTTCTGGTTGCAGCTCCTTCTAAACAAGCCCTCTATTCTGCCACTATCAAAATGAATTTGAATGTACTGGTCATGTGCTCAGGAGTTCAGTAATTAATACTGCTCTTGAACGGCCAGTTGTAACTGAGATGGAGACGTACTGTGGTAAAGCAACCTGTAGGCTAGTTACACACAGAGAGACCTCTTCCAACAGATAAGTTCACCTAACATAACTAAGACAAGTGACTGTGAGGTTTGAAAAAACACAGTTTGCTGTAGATATGTGTATACCAAAACTGAAACTTTAAAATTTTGAAACTGAAAACAAACAAAGCCTCTACCTTTATAAATAATATGTTCCTTATGTATTTCAGCATTTTTGCTCTCCCTGATTAAAAGCATACAGACTGCTTATGGCTCCAGTGTCCAGAGTAAACAGGTTCCTTAGGTATACAAACACTACAATAACTGGAAAACTAAGCTAAAATCAACAGCGAAGATATGATTTGGCATGAACGTAGGGAATTTACACAACGCCAACTTGTTGGTCCAATAAATAATAATTAAAAAAAAAATCAAGTAATATTGATTCAGACTAAATATTCTGTTCCTTGACACAACCACGTATGGAAAGCTCAGGATTTGCCACTTACTTTGCGCAGTAACAGAAGCCCCTACAACTAGTTTCTTCTCCCTTTTAGCACTCACTGCTACTCCGTTAACAAATCCCAACAGAAAAGCATTTTATCGTGGTTTATTTTTTAGATTTGTTTTTAGAACTGATTATTACGAAGCATAAAACAAAGTATCCTTAAACATAAACAAAATCCTAATGCAATTTGAGAATAAAGGGCCAGGAACAAACAGCCCATATTCCACAGTGAAAGGAGACAGGTGGAAGTTGAATATTCAGAAGAACAGAAAATACAGAGTGCCTGGAAGAGGCGATTGTAAACTTTCTTCTAGGTTTAGATTTCCCCATATCAGTTCAGCACAAAGTGTCTCACACACTGCACTGCGCTACACAGACACACAGGTGTAACAATGGCTTCTCACTGCAAGAACGAGACAGTAAATGTGAACAGGGAAGATTGTATTATTTTTTTATTTTCAAATCTCATGAACTATGCAACTTTTACATAACCCAATCTCTCTTCCCTGCATTATTTCCTTATCATGCACAAAATAAAGAAAAAGGAAGTTTCCTGTGCTTAGTATTAGCATATAAATGGAACTAATTGAGGTTTGACAAAAGTGGGAAGACAGGGTGGGGTGAATTCCCACCTTTGTTACTGCTATCGCTTTGCAAGGTGTTTTTTTAAGCAAGACTAGAATAACTGGTTTACAATCTGGCAATGGCATCTTCTCGATTAAATCAAAACTTAGGATCTGAAAGCACTGCAGAAATGCAGCAAAAACTGCCTCATTTTCATAAAGCCGTGAGGCAAGACTTTCCTGACTGCAGTTTGCTCGTTTCACCAATGCACAGGCTACGAAAGATAGGCCTGTCTTAAAAAATCGCCTTGGTGCCCTTTTAATTCATTGCAAACAAAGGTTGAAGGAACATGAGTTTTCAAGTTACATTCTTCCTGGTTTTCGTTAGTAATTCAGGACTTTGGAAGTTTACTGTGATGGGAAAGCTGACAAAGTCAAGGCATTGTAAAAGACTGAAAAAGTGAGATCAGAGAAACTTTTCCGTACTTCAAACTGTTTTGTACTTCTGTTAGCATTTACAACTAGAATTTCTTGAACACCTGACAGAAAGAACATCTGATAAAATGGTAGCACTTTTTCCCCAGAACTTAACATAAAACTCTGAAAAAAAATGAAGGAAGTTTATCCACACAAGACAAGATATGACATTACTGATACCTTTAAAAGTCTTAGCATGAAAGTTGATATGTATTGAAGAGTAACACATGACAACCTGTTCCTTGGAAAACCTTTCTATGGGAAGGGTCAAAGAAGGAAAGTCTTCACATCCCTAAAATGCACAGTTTTTGTAAACTGATAGAAGAAACAACATGTATTTTTTTAGAAATTTTTTTTAAGGCTTTTATCTCTTTTGATGAACTAATGTGTGGAGAACCACCCATTGGAAATATGGATCTAGAAAAAAAAACAGAAACAAAAAAAAAAACCAAAACAAAACAACCAACCAAACAAAAAAAACCCAAACAAACCCAAACAAACAAAATCTCCACCGTGACAGTACAATTAGCAATATATGCTTTGTGCAAATATATGCAATTGTTTCAGAAAATTGCTAATCTGCCAAAGCAAAATTATCCTGTATGATTTTGGAACCCCGTATTTCAGAGTTCAGTATTACTCATATTAGTGCTTGTGAAGAAGACTGGGCACCAGTCAGTATGAGGAATATTCAAGTTGTAGGCATCAAATGCCTTCCCTAAGATTTGGCTTCTGGGTTAATTTCTTTTAAAAGATTTATGCAGTTGGGTTTTGCCTGCTTCCAATTCTTCCCCTGCCCTTTCTCTAATAAACCAGTGAACTGATATTTTAAAAAGCACATGACTGGAAAAGACTTTCTAGCTCAAATATGTATTAATTCAGTAGTATTAAAAAAGAATTCAACTTCTAAGTCCTTTTTGCTTTTTTCAGGTAAAACATTTGTCTGTGAAACATGCCAGTTCTATAGCATCGCTATCCTCTCACTGAAATAGAATTCAAGCTAAAAAGTGAAAAAGTTCAGAATGCTGAGGTATGGGGTTTTAGTCGCATTTCTGACCATTTCACACAGCTTGACATGGGGAGATTCCTAGACTCAGCTACTGAGACACCCTTTGGAAGAAACAAAAGCTGCGAGGTTTGTCAAAGCTCTGTCAGCACATCAGGCCATGAACCTTTCCACATCAGGATCTTTTGCCGGTGCAATAGATGAAAGCCATGATGTCAGCAACGACAAGGTGCTCTACATCATGATTAGCTATTTTGATCAAGATTGGAGACTTGTGAAAATACAATCTTTTGGCAAAGCTGGTCTAAAAGTGCCGAAAGGTTTTTGCATCACTTAATTAGTTTTCGTTGACTTCCACATTCTCCAGACATGGCAGATTTTTTCCTCTGACTCAGCACTTACAGGGACCAGCAAGCACACTCGCAACTAAAAAGTGTCGGCGGTTCTAAATAACCTCCTCCCTGGTGTGTCACTTCCGTACACTTAATAGACAAGAATGATGTCAAGGCCATTCTCTAACAAGCGGGGACATGTTGATTAACAACTCTACTATGCCAATATAAACTGAAGAAAGGCACACTGTCAGCAAAAATACAAGACTGTTTCCTCTTCCTCCCATGATCAGCAGTGGAAGATGGAAGAAAAATATGAAAAGAATTAAGTTTTTATTCTAGTGAAGGAAATGCCATTTCATCCTTTAACATCCATTCTGAGCTCAACAACAAGAGAAAGTCTGTGTATTACTGCATTAAGAGGGACTTTATCTTCATCCTCTGTTTAAAAGACTGACCACTACCTTGGGACTGTGTGTGTGCTCTCCTATGTCGTAAGCGCCAGCACACAAGGAGGGAGCAAGAACACGGGACTTGAGCATTCATACGGCTGCACCTGTCTGCCAAGACCACACAGAAATTGTTTTGCATATTGCCCCACTAGCCAGAAACCCCACTGTCCTGGTTTGAGTGAGAACAGAACTAATTCTGTTCAGTGATCCTACTTTTCAGCTCAGTTCTTCTCACTCCCTGCACTGTCTGAAGTTATCAGCCTGTTTTCAGACAGTGGTTGCTCCCAGCAGTGGTAACACTCCATGTTTAGAGTTACTACCAAGGGTTGGTGTGCAGACCAAGGCCACTGCTGGATCTTGTGCACCACACTGGCGGGTGCAGAAAGTGAAAGGCGGCACCTGCAGGGAGAATTGGCCAGGACAGGTGACCCCAAACTGACCAGCGAGGGGTCCCAGCCCATAGACGGCATATTGGGTATAAAGCTGAGGGGTCAGGAGGGGGCTCAGACCTCTTTTTGCCCTCTTGGCCAGGCTCGGCTCATGTCCTCTTCTGGGTTCTTCCTCAGAGCATCCAAGGACCCTGTCCATTCTGCCTTTGATCCTGAATCCAGTACCAGAATCCAGCTCCTGAACACAGCCCCCGTCTGCTGTGGGGCCCAGTCTGGGACTCTCCCAGTGCCTGCTCCACAGCATCAGTGGTGACAGTGATGTAATTGCCATCAGGGGCGTTGGGTTCCACATTGGGTTTGTATATATTTTTATTTATTCTATTTTTATTACTATTATTTTCATTGTCATTAAAGCTGTTCTAGTTTCCTTTTCTAATTGATGAGTCTCTCTCTGTTATTCTCTTTCCCTTGCCCTTTGGGGAGCGAGGGAAGTTAACAGAGAGTGTCTGTTGTAGGTCTAAAGGGCTGCCCTGACCCTAAACCTTGACACCCTGTGACAAATGAAACTATTGCATTTTGCATCATTCAGGGAAACAGGCACTGTACTAAAAAAAGCAGTCACACAGACAAACATAGCTGTGGAAAAAAGTGAGACAAGAAGGAAGCAAAAGACAGTCATGGGAAGAAAATAAGGAAAAAAACCCTAACCTATGAGAAAGGGGAAAAAGCCTTTTAATGAAAGAAAAAAAAAATAGGTTATCTAACTGAAAAACAAAACCACAATTCAAGTAAAAAGTAGTTTTAAGTTCTTTTAATTTTTGCAAATTCTCACTACTAATATAAATAGCTTTATTAGGAATGTGTTTACTAGCGCAGCCAGCACAGAGTTGAGACGTCATATTTAAAAGGTTGACAAGTCACCTTTATTAAGTCTCCCAGCACTTCAGTCTCCTGGTAACACACAGTTAGATGAGGTGTGAAATATAAAGTTTGACTCCAAATTAAATTATATCATGCACACAAGCAAATATCAAGAGTCCTATTCTGAAAACCATAACAAAAAGCTACTTCTTTCCATAGAAAGATCTTATTCCTAGGTCCTTACCAAAGAAAGTAGTTTGATCTCTAAAATTTGAAATCTGGGCTCCCTCTGATGTGACAAACAGAACAGCCTGTATCTTCTCTAGGAAAGAGGGATTACCAGCTGCAAGAAAAAGAACCAAATTAAATTGGGAAGTAATTGGTTATCAAGTATAGCTACATTTAAACATCCTTTGCAGCAGATCTTGTCTCTATTTTCACATCACTGACAAAACCATTGCCCTGGCTTTTAGAAAAACCAATTAACTCAACTTGTAAGAACTTATTTTTTATATATATTTATGCCTCCCCTGCTCTTCTAGGGTTTCCTGAAATGCTAACAAGTATCTCTCTCATTGGATCATACATAGACTCATAGAACAGTTTGGGTTGTAAGGGGCCTTAAAGACCATCCAGTTCCAACCCCCTGCCATGGGCAGGGACACCTCCCACTAGAGCAGGTTGCTCAGAGCCCCGGCCAACCTGGGCTTGAACACTTCCGGTAATGGAGCATCCACAGCTTCCCTGGACAACTTGTGCCAGTGTCTCACCATACTCACAGTGAGGAATTTCTTCCTAATATCTAATCTAGATCCACCCTACCTACCATTTGCTATTTGAGACACCATAGAAGAAAAAGAACATCCATGTTGAGTGACACTGAAGAGTTAATTTAGACCTAAAGCAGAAGTTGTATTTCCAGTAGAGGCAGAAACAACGGTCCTTTTTACATTTACTTGTAGTTGTTCTCTTGATGTGCGATACATATAAAAATAATTCTTCAGATTAAATACACAAGAAATTACATGACCTAAAGTGGGTAGGACATATTTTCATAAAACAGAAGTCACAAATATAAGGGAGGAGGGGGGTTCTGTGTAATGTATTTGAAAGCTTATTTGGCAGAGGTCTACCGGAACCCAAGAACAAAAAAACTGATCTCATATAATGCTAAAAATCATACTAGTTACTATGTATCTGTACATATATTTTATAGGGACATGAGCAAAACCAAGAAGATGTTTAAAAATAAGAACATTATAGAACGGAGACAGCCTTTACCTACAAATATATATTACAGAACAACAACAGTCTATTGTAATTCTAATTCGCTTTTGTCCAAGATAACACTATCTTCTCTAAACACAAATGTCTAACGCTTTTGGGCACTGGAATATTGTGCTCGCAGGGACCAACAGTTTCCATCTATCCATACACCAAGTCAGCGTAACAGTATGTTCAAACGCACACGCACACTCCCTTCAGTACGCCAGACACCTGCAGTTTATGGCTCTTGCATTTTCTTCCAAGATAAAAATCACAGGCTCCTGCACTGACATCTGCCATACAAAACAGATCAGAGTAACACTTATTTTTATGTGTTGTACAGTACTTAAGACAGTAACATCACATTCCCTCTTCTGTATTTCACAGTGGATACTCTCCAGTTCTGTCCCCGAGAACCACAGCCTGCTGCTTTTACGCTACTACAGAAGCACATATTCAAATCCCCGTTACAGAGCCACGCATTGGCAGATGCCATTAACAAACACCTAGTAATAGTAGATAAATACCAGCAATAAATAAGAAAAATACCAGGATACGAATCTGTGATAATAAAATATTCCATTTGTGATTCAAATATTGCATCTTCATTCTTGTTTAATCATGTTTAGTAAAACACATGATTTAATTAACATTTTTGTAGTAAACTTACTCGTTTACATCACTCCGCTACATTTAGATTACAACACTACTCTTATTAACCACAGTGAGAGTTAGAAGGTAATGGGTCATACATCCTGGTTACCTGTACAGTGAAGGCAGCGTTACTTTTCAAAACAAGCAACAAAAGGTGGAAAAATGGGTTTTGTTATTAAAGACATGTGGGGGGAGTTGGCTGCTGGGTTTTTTAAGTATTTCTTTAGTTTCTGAAGCTTACTGCCTTACCAAAAAAAAGCCACTGAAGTTGGTAAGCTAACTTCAGCCCAGAAAGGAACAAAGGGAAATACTGATTTTCCAAATTTTCAATATCACAGGGTGTTTACATATTACCCTTTGTCTTCATATTTGCAGAAATGGAGAGCAATTATTAAAAGGTGAAATTACAATCAGAAAAAAATGAAACTAGTGAACATATTTTATCAAGCTAAAATAGTGACTTTCAAGTAACAGACTCAGTACAATTTTTAATTGGTCAGTGTGCAAATAATCATATCAAAGGCAATATAAAACCTGCATCTCAGAAAAACAATAGTGCTAACGGACACCTTCAGTTCTTTGTTGCTCAAATGTCACTATACATGGCATGAGCCATAGGACAGGCACACCTAGCTGATTTATACCATCACATAAGTACAGGTGAAAGACATCTACCTGAAAAATAAACAAATTAAAAATAAATAAATAAAAATAATAAACACCACCAAAA
>JAAGNO010005812.1:7008-18641 GCA_033439905.1 Ceryle rudis | reverse complement strand
GGGCACTCTCTGGCTCATCTTCTGCTGCCTGTTGACCAACACCCCCTGGGTCCTTTCCCACTGGGCACTTTCCAGCCACTCTGACCCAGCCTGTAGTGTTGCACGGGGTGCCTGTGTCCCAAGTGCAGGACCTGGCACTTGGCCTGTTTAAATCTCATACCACTGGCCTTGGCTCATTGATCCAGCCTGGCCAGATTCCTCTACAGAGCCTCCTGACCCTCCAGCAGTTCAACACACCTGCCCAACTTCATGTCATCTGCAAACTTACTGAGGGTACCTCAATCCCCTCGTCCAGATGACTATTTGATAAAGATATTAAAGAGAACTGGCCCCAGTACTGAGCCCTGAGGATCATGACTTGTGACCAGCCACCAACTGGATTTAACTCCATTCACCACAACCCTCTGGGCCCTGCCATTTTACCCAGTGAAGAGTGCACCCATCCAAGTCATGAGCAGCCAGCTGTTCCAGGAGAATGCTGTGGGAAATGGTGTCAAAGGCTTTACTAAAATCTAGGTAGACAAAATCCACAGCCTTTCCCTCATCAACTAAGCAGGTCACCTTGTCATAGAAGGAGATCTGGTTAGTCAAGTAGGACCTGCCTTTCATAAACCCATAATGACTGCACCCAATATCCTGGTTGTAATGTATGTACCACGTGATGGCACTTGAGATGACGTGCTTCATAACCTTTGTGGCACTGAGGTCAGGCTGACAAGGCCTGTAGTTCCCTGGATCCTCCTCCTGTCCCTCCTTGTAGATGGGCATCACATTTGCAAACCTCCAGTCAACAGGCACCTCCCTGGTTAGCAAGGAGTGCTGATAAATAATGGGAAGTGGCTGCATGAGCACTTCTGCCAGCTCCCTCAGGATCCCTGGGAGATCCCACCTGGCCCCATAGACTTGGGTGTGTCTAAGGAGCACAGCAGGTCACTGACCATTTCCCCTCTGATTACAGGGGCTCCATTCTGCTCCCCATCCTCATCTTCCAGCTCAGAGGGCTGGGCACTCAGAGAACAACTGGTCTTACTATTAAAAGACTGAGGCAAAGAAGGCACTAAGTAACTCAGCCTTTTCCTCATCTTTGGTCACTATATTCCCCCCACATCCAAAAAACCATGGAGATTCTCCATAGCCCTCCTTTTCTTAATAATGTATTTATAGAAACATTTTTAATTGTCTTTTATGGCAGCAGACAGATTAAATTTATTTGTGCTTTGGCCCTTCTAATTTTCTCCCTGCATAACCTGATGAAATTCTTGTAGTCCTCCTGAACTGTCTGACCGTTCTTGCAAAGGTCAGAAACTCTCTTATTTTCTACTGAGTTCCAGCCAATGTTCTCTGTCCAGCCAGGCCCATCTTCTTGGTTTTAGCACCTGGAGACAGCTACCGCTGTGCCTTCCCAGAGCTCCTTCCAGAGCCTCCTGGACTGGCTTTGCCCTTCAGGGTGGCCTCCCTGGGCACTCTCTCATCCAGGCCCTAAACAGGCCTGTCTGCCTTGCAGAAGCCCGAGGTACCGTTTCTGCTGACTCCCCTCCCTGCTTCTCTGAGAACAGAAAACTATCATTTCATGATTGCTGTGCCCAAGACACCCTCCAGCAGTCACATCAGAAGTCCTTTTCTGTGAACAACAGGCCCAGCAGCACACACCTTCCCTGCTTTATCTCCTTTACTGAAAGACAGTTTGGGAATAAATGTGTGCCTTCTTGCTGAATCAAGGCCTGCAGTCAATGGTATCCTAGTACATTGGTCCTAAGCAGCAGACTGGATCAGGTCACTTTCTCTTCACAGTTCTTTGTGTTAGATTGGTTTTGCTTCAACTGTATGTATTCCCTTCTGAAAATAAGCATATTTGACAAACTGGAAGTCTTCATTTTCACAATATATATGAATCAGAGACAGAACTAAGCTCACGAACAGACTTAACTTGCTTAATTTAAACTAACCAAAGTAGACCAAAGCTCTTTTAAAAATATCGTGATAATATTGCACGGATGAGCAAGGAGCTGCTGGAAAAATCTCATGTGGAAGAAAGAAGTTCACAGCATGTGGAAAAAGGGACTGGTCTCTTGAGAGAATTATAGGAATGCCTGGATACATTCCTGTGTGACCTGCTCTGGGTGATCCTGCTCTGGCAGGGGGTTGGACTTGATGATCTCCAAAGGTCCCTTCCAACCCCTACCACTCTATGACTCTATCATATTGAAGCCACAAACCTCTCTTAAGAAAGCATTAAAAAAAAAATCCCAAATTAATAGCTTTGTTGCACTAGAGCAAAATGTATTTCAACACTTCAGAATTAATTACCCACCCATCACATGCAATCTTTTAAATTCCTAGTACTGCTATTTCTCTTATTCTTGCAATAAAAGTTAAACATGGTATACCCACATACAGATTGGCCAACCTAACCGTTAAGCTTCTTTGTGACAACACACCCAGGCTTCTGCATTTAAAAATAATATTTCTTACTAGGAGCAATGTCATAGCAAGTATAATCCTGAGATATTTTTATTTTAAAAGCTGCATTTCAGAAAGCAGTTACCCCCCAAAATGCTCTGCTTATTAGTATTATGTCATTCACACTGGCAGCACTGATAGATTACTTGCTGCACTGGTGGGGGGACACCACAACAACAACAACAACAAAAAACGAGAGTAATGTGTTTACACTAGTTTCTGATGCATTTTTAATCTTCTCACAGGTGACCCAGAAGGAAAACAAGCTGAGAACTTTATGTAGCAGGTGGCCTCTTTTAGACTTATTTTTACGTACAAGTTCCAACAGGCCTTCTCTAAACCAGATGCGAACTCTATGCCTCAGCTACTGTAAGCCCCACAGGACACGAGCAGTTTCAACATTTATATTTATTACTCCAGCCAAACACATCAGCTCAAATTTAACTGCAACTTACTTGCAACGTTGTGTGAAGGATACAACATTTTTCATTTCCGTTTAATATAATGCCAACAACGCACTCTAAGTTGACACCTACTGTGGTTTGTCTTTTGTTGCAGAGTCTTGCTCAAAATTCTCTTCCCTGTAAAAACTTCACGCCAGCACCTCTGACTTTGTTTCAGATGGCTTGGAACTTTGAACACTTGGAAGGCAAATTCATAATTCCAAATTTACAGAAGAACTGGACTGGCTTGTTATTTTTCTAGTACGTGCTTTAATTTCTTAATATGTAAATTGTTACATGTTAGCTATAATATGCATTACGCACACTGAAAATGTTGCAATTTGTAATTCTGTGGTCCAAATATTTAAATGCTTACATATGCTAATACACAGACACAAACACCTACAGACTATCCAAACCTTAAATAAATTTTCTAAAACCAACCAAGGATCAGTGCCAGCCATCAGAGAGAAATATTCAAATATAACAACAAATATTCAAATGCATCAAAGTGAAGTCTTTCATTTCAAAAGTTCTCTTAAACTAAAATTTTAAATTTACAATAGAACAATGTAGTCAGTGCTCTAGGAATTAGTAAAATTAGTCTAGGATTAACAGTTGAGGCCTATAAGAATCCAGTCCAGGGCTCAAATGTTTGTTCACACAGTTTCAAAAACAAAGGAATTCTTTTAATGGCATATCATTGTTTTTTAGAATGCTTTATTTGGCTAAAATACATGTTATTATGATTGTAAGACACCTTTGCAATTTGGTCTGAATGGAATTTTACTTGCATCTACCAATCATTTACTAAATCAGTGACTGAAACACATTTATGGAGACATGCTTCAAATTGTTCATTTTCGGGAACTGCTGGAAGCATACACAGTTTAAGACACAACGTAGTTATGTATCAAATCCTGAAATCACTTGTCAAATCCAAAAATAAAGCAGCTCCTCAACACTATCTTCTACTGACACATCAATCTGACTACTCACGGCCTTTTCCTAGAGTCCCTAACAAAAAAAAAACCACCATTCTCAAGTGCTTTCCTTCCAAGTCAGAGGAGTCACAATAAAGTAAAGCAAAAGCTGCCAAAGTAGTTTAAGTATTTATTTTATCTTCCCATTTAAAACATCTGTTTCCATGGAAAAAGTAGGAGAAACTAAGACAGTTCAGTTGCTGGCTGTTGGTTCTCTATTTCAGCTTTTGTTCCCATGGCAACTGATGTGGCATCAGGAGAAAACAAATAAAATACAAAGGATAAACAACAGCTGGGGGTAGAAGTGCTATTCCACAAAAAAAAAAAAAACAAAAAACAAAACCAACACCAACAACCCAAAACCCAACCAACTCTATACTCCAAAATGCTAATAAACATAAATTACAGCATTAGGGGCCCTGTGCTAGAAGTCAATAATGAGTCTGAGAAAAATCAAACTTTTCATTTATAAAAGAATCTGCATAGCATGAAAATTCTTCATCATTCACCAAAATTCTTCTTCCCCCTTCCTAAATACACATAGCTGTCATTTATTTGCTCATGAATATCTGGTACCATAATTAATGAGCTCGTCCCAGGCTCATTTTAGAACAGAAATAGCTTCTGTTTTCTCTGGTTTGTGTTGTTCTTGTTTTGTTGTTGTTTTTGTTTTGTTGGGGTTTTTTTTCTGTGCAGCTCAGCGCTGAATTACCACAAGCAGCAGAGATGAAATCCAAAGTATTCTCAGTAAGTACTACCCAGCCATAGTTCTACTTGGCCACCGCCTTAAAAGACAAGAGAGTAAGGCTGCTGATTGGACAGAATTTAAGTCCTGTCTCTGCTAGTAAAAGACGGCAAAATATATAAGGGATTCCTTTGGACTATGCATTGTTCTTTAACTCTGCCCCTTCCTGGGCAGTTTTTCCTTCTGAATGCTTTTCTCCTTTGATCCTGGAACTTCTGTTTTTCATTCTGCTGAAACTAATGATAGGTCATGGCCTACAACCCAGGAGAATCTTTTTGACTCATATTGCCCAATAACTTGAAAGAGGATTACATACATCAAATATATATTGAATATAAGCAACACTGCAACATGCAGTTAGTTTAAGACTGTTTCTTATACATGGAAAATATTTACATTAGGACTAAGGACTAGGTATGGAATGTGCTATCTTCAACCCTCTCCTTCCAATTTTGGCCATATTTGAGATACAGACTATTTTAGAAATCTGCAAGGGTCATCTTATCAGCTATGGCATTAGGAAAATTTATTCAAAAAGCAGAACAAAAATATCCCCTTCCCCATAATAAATTTCCTAGACATGAAGAGAAGGTATAGAAATACTTAAAATGGCAGGGCTGGGGTAAAGACTGTGTTTACAAGTATCACACCTGATATACTGAATGCATACACCGAGTGACAGAGAAGGGAAGAGATATGGGAAAAAATCTGTAGGGTTGAAGTTACAGCACATAAAATAATTCTCTATTAAACTATGTTAATGACAGAACGCGCATTAACAAACTCCATGCAAAAAGAGCACAGTAAGGAACCAAGAATGAAGGGCAGGATAATCGGTGATGACTGAAATAAATGTGGTGAACAGTCACAAACCAAGGATGATTACTTTTCAATCCTTCACACAAAAACATTAAACCTCCATGCTAATCTTAGAATAATTTTCTTATTATTTCATCTACACAAATTATTAAAGACATAAAATATCAAATATTAACAAAACCTAAAGTAACAGCAACTAATTCAGAATAAAGGTATACAAGCAATAAACATTTTGAGAAAGAATAAAGGTCTATGTCCTCGTCTCAGAAATCAGAAGTATGAAGATTTAACAAACCCAATACTGCATTTCAATCACCATGTTCAACAGCCACTGATAAACACTTCTTCCATTAATATATCTACTCATTCTAAGTGCATTGTAATTTTGCTCTCCACAGCATCCAACAATGATTCCCACTATTCAACCCAGCATCAAGTTAAAAGCACTACTACTTGTTTTATGTTAACAGACCACTGGGTTTTGTTTCACTGGGTTATTTTAGTTTCAATATTATATTTCAGTCTTATCTGAAAGGTCAAGAAAATGTTTTCTACTCACTTTTACTTACTATACCAAGCATGACTTTATAGCACTTGGTCACAGTCCAAGCTGAAGACTTCTGTATACTGTCATCTCATATGGAAAGTGTTCCAAAAGTGACAATTCCTTTCAGGTTTCTTTGCCTTTTATTCTACTTGACAGAGTGACCTGAATTAATAGTGTTTTGTCCTCTACACACACACCCCACCCCACCCCCCCTCGGTATTGTATCAAACTTGCATTCTGACTGCTGCTGAATGGATGCTTTTAACAGGACTATACATGACGACTCCAAAATCTCTACCTGATGGTAGGAATTCATTTAGAACCCATCGCTATGTGTGCTTAGTTCACTTTATTCTCCCTGCTTCCCTCTGCTCCATGTGCATTACTTCAAATTCACCCGTGATTTCTTTCATGAATTCACTCAGTTTCCTGACTCTTCCAGTTCAGTTTGATCTTTTCATAAGCATGGTGGTTTTTCACCGTGGTAAAACTTTTTCTTTTCATTAAAATAAACTCTCAGGCTGTACCCTATGAGGTCATTTAAGATCATATCCTATTTTAAAAAAAAAGTGCATTGTAACCAAGCCATCACCAAAATCACTCAAGAGAAGTTACCCAGTAGCAGAAAACAATATAGGTCTCATGAATCTGAAGTACATTGTTCATAAAAACTGAAAGTTTTTAACTAGTATGAGATCTTAGCTTACTTTTGAACTGTGTGTGGCTTCTGCTTTTTCAGAATAAAACTTATTTATTAAGTCTGAATTTCAGTAAACCAAAATCTATAAAGCCTTTGGTGAAGTCATGCTGAAAGTGATTTCTAACAAAATTGGGTATACGTGAAGTAATCTGATGCCCCTTTGCCTATGTAAGGCAACATTTTAGAGTCAATTTTGCATTTTTCTTTCCACTAATATGGATGTTTAATAAACAGTATCTTAACTTTTATTATGATACTGCAGTGGGATAGCTTACAGCAAACAGACTCGGTGCTAGACACAATCATCACACCAACTGCGAAAGAAATTACTCTCTCTTCAAGAAATTGAAGAGACACAAAATGAAAAGCCCATTTATGCCCCTTTTTCGGGGAAACAGTCCAGGTTTTAAACAGTTTTACCTGAAAAGTGGGCATTAACTGATTCTCTGTCTTTCTATGCCTAGTAAGACAGGCAAGCAAATTATAAGTACCAGTCATGTAGTTGTCATCCTACTTTTTTCTCTCCCAAGTAAACCTTCACAAACTTCAGAATTAAAAAATACGGATGAAAAAAAGTGACAGTAATACCAGAAACTATTCCTTCTTATCAAGTCAGAGAAACCTTTCGGCACAGTACCAGATCACTGTGCATCCAAAGCAATACATGAATCTTCATTTTTACCCCTGACAATCTGAGATCATAAGTAACGTAACTAAATAAAGACAGGTAACTTCTCTAAAGTATTCCTTTATTTCTGTTAGTCTGGTAAGAACTATTAACCTGTGCATCTCCAGGATGATAAAATGCAACTTTTGCTTCTAAATCAAATCTAATCTACGCTAAGGAAATACTGTATAGGTCAAACATTCTTCTGAAATATCTCACAACAAAATGTGTTTAAATGTCTGTCACTCCTTTCCACAATGAGCAGTTCTCACTAAACAATTGTTACAACTCGCAGTGCTATATTCAGCCAAGAATACTGATTTACTATTTCCAGATCAGCTTCTCTGTCCTGGGTCTACCCCAGAAGTTAGCATATGATTTTCTTCTAAAAAAAATCTGAAGTGACGCTTCTAAAGAATCAGACTTGGAATATCAAACTCAAATAGCTCTATAAAATTTAAACAAACTTTTGCAGAAAACTGCTTACTGAGATATGAATCAAATTATACATGGAAACGCTTGTAAATGGCTGCTAAACTAAGTAAGATTCTGTGTATAAATAGAACATAAAATAATGAATATGAAGATTTTTACACATCATCTAACTATCCTAGCACTCGAATTATCTATATTACTGCCTGTGCAGTAATTCCCCTGTGCAGGGGAAAACAAATGGTGAAAAATGAACCCTTCCCTCAGTCCAAGTTTTATAAAGTTAATAGAATGCAGGCCAGTTCTGTTGAGATAAATGTACAAAGCAAAAGAAAGTAACTCAGCTTTACCAAGTGTTAGAGATCCCACTTACCTGCATTTCAAATGTCTCCAACATGTAAACTTAGATCATTCCATAGGATAATTGCTCATATATTTATTTTAAGCACTTCACAAGATACCAAAACTACAAGTATATAAATTAAACATTTAGAGACATAGAAATAAATAAATAAAGTGATTTTGTCCCTCCTACATGCCTGTTTTATTATAAATTATTTAGACCATTAATGGATCTCTCAAAATATGAAAATCTTCCATGACTGCAAAAAGACTACGGACTACATTTAAACATTACTCTGTATAAACTACTTACATCAACACAAGAAACTTTACTATATGCTTAACATCACAATTGTTAACACTGAAAATTTACTGACATCTGCAAGAGTCAAAAGATTATATACTTATCTCAATCATAATTAGAAACAGCTTGACATAGAAAACATCTCTCAAAAAAACCAGGAAAGTTTTCCAAGCTGTTCTGTATCTTTATCATTATGTATCTGTACTTTTATCATCATGTATCTGTCTCTTTATAAAAGGGAAATTACCTAGCATAATCTGTTCCTTTTCGTTCTTAATGCCAGGAGAAAAAGGGCACTTTAGAACTGATTACACTTACTAGTGCACTTCCATTAGTTTCACTCTAAGCAAGAGGGAGCTCCTTCCCCCCTGTGTCCTTTGACTATTCCTTTGCATGATGAACATACTTCCTTGTGCAGTCATAAAATACTAATCCTCTGGAAAAGGCTCAACTATGGAATCAATACTTCCCACTCGTGTTTAAAAACATGTTTGGTTCAGTGAAGATGACTTACCATATATTAAAGTGGGGGTGTGGGGAGATGGAATAAGGCTTGAAAAGTACTTCTAGAAAATAAAGATGACAACTGCAGAAAAGTGTAGTGGTAGTATCACAGTCAAATGCCAAACAGTAAAGGACCTTAGTTTGTCATCATTTTATGAACATATTCTGAAGACTTTTTTTCTTTTCCAAAATTTACTTCTCCAAGGACTCTTACATGCATTAAGTAGCATGTGAACTATACAAACACTTTAGTATTTTTCTTTGGTAGATGTTGCAAAGTAAACAAAACCAAAACAAACCAACCAACCACAAACAAATTAAAAAAAAAAAAAGTGCAACCCACCACTTGCCAAAGACTTAGCAGTTCGGTACATCCCTATTTTGTGTTCAAACGTCCACCCACTTTGCTTAAATGCTATCAAGGAATTCTCCTTCCTTTGAAAGCCCGTAAAACTGTTCTATAAAGAATTTGTTTCTGCCATTACAGCTATTGCAGAGATTGGGTCCCCAAATGATCTATTGAGCACTCTTCTCTTCTGACTCACTTTTCTCCCGAACCACACAGTTGTAGTCTCAACTATTATCTCTGATCTAGCTCTTTCATCAACACTGAAAAGAAGCTGTGAGATGCTTAGGGGTAACTCCAAGGATGAAAAATGATCAGAGCTGCAAAGGAAAAATACTGGTTTGCATTTCTTAATGCCTTTTTTAAATTGCTGCAACTACTTAGAAAAGACCACAGCTGTAGGGAGTGATAATATCTTTTATTAAATCAACTGATATGGCTTGAAAAACTAGACTCTCTTTCAGGCATGTAAGCCTGGTATTTTTAACTCCCTGACTAACACAGCAAGGAACCTTCCTTAATGGCTTTCCATCTTCTTGGATGCATACATACACAAAGTAAGAATTTATTTACAACTTTCCTCAGAAATACTTGCTATCTAAATGCCAGGCTATGAGATAGCAATAAATAGCATAAACCATACTGGATCAAAAGATGAGAGTCTTGGCATTTTGGGTACCCTTTTATTCCGACAGGATCTAAGGATGGTTCAGAAAACTGATTTTTTATATTCAAAAGTATAGCTGACCTAGAAGTTCCAGTCACTAGGGCAAGCAAAGACACATAAAACTAATCAAACTAAGTGTATAAACTAGTGGAAAAGCCTCATTTTATTTCTAACCTGGAAGAGTAAAACTCAAAGAGGGAAGGGGGTGGGGGGAATCAACTTTCTAACACAGCTTGTATATATTGCTAACCAATGTTCCTAAGTATGTATTTGTCACATTATAATGACAGATAAGCTTAGGTACAAGCACAGTAATTTCCAATACTTCCATTATTTTTTCCGTGTGATACTCAGTGAGACTGTCCTTACTCCTATTTTACTACACCATCATCATTTTGTGTAATAGAATCAGATTTTATACTTCTGGGTCTTCCTCCAAAACCACTGAGCATACAATGAATGCATGCAAAGCACAAATTTCAGCTACAGCTTTCACAGGGTAACCTTGGGTAAATATAACAACCATGTCTTGTTCAGAACAACAAAGTCTACTAAAGGACTACAAAGCTTGGCTGACTATACTTTTTAGGCTGCTTTGCATAACAAGATTTTGTATTTAAGATGTGACTGCTCACCCTTGTCCTTTGTTTCTTCGAAGCTCACAGTTTATGATTTTATTCAGCATTTAGTTAAAATTAAATATTTAATACTGAGGCTGTTCTATGATGCAAGCACAGCTAAAATGAAAGGCCTCTGTGCCTGCAGTGACCAGATTTCAAATGCAGGTAGATCAATAAAAAAAAGCTCAAGCACAGCCTCCGTGTGTGAGCAGAATGGTTTATAATAGCTTGCAAATGACTATGTGCTTGCTGTAACCAGCTGTTCTTAAATTATGAATATGCAACCAATTCATGTTAAAGCCAAATCCCAGCACTATTTCTACAGGGAAATCCCAGTAGTTTTTGCTTGTTCTACATGTTAGTTCTGTTAAGGATACAAATAGCAGTAAGCTTCAGAACAAATAGGACTGAACTATCGGCATTTCATGCACTAAATCCATTCTCACAGCAGGGCTTGTCAAGCTAGAACTTTCCTGTAACAGCTCAGGCAATACAACAATGATCTCCCAGACAAAAAAAAAGATATTAAAAATAAATTAATTTTAAAAGTCTCCACAGCATATAGGAGAGCCCCTCTGCCAAGCTAACGCTTTTTTCCTTCAGCCAATCAGATGATCAGCCCTGACCTGCTTGAAGGCTTGCATCATGCTTCAAACACTTAAAAACATCAATCATAAAAACAAAGACAGGACATCGAATTATACAGTATTAACCTCCAGGGTTTGCATACAAAGACCTTAGATTTATTTATGTCCCAGCACGTTAAGAGCTTCGGTACACTGTTCTTTACACCAAACTGGCTGCCAATTTGATGAACCTCTCTGCCCACAGCAGGAGTACAGTGTCTTTGATTAATGACTGCATGCTTGTGGAAAAGTGTAAGGACAGAAAATGGGGCAAAATCCACACAAGTATGTCCCTATGAATCTGATGGACCACTGCAATAATTTCTGTCAAGTAAACTTGTTTCCTTTTATACAAGAAAAAAAGGAGGGCTGGGGGGGGGGGGGGCATTTTTCTTAGAGTATTTGGAGACAAAAGTACTCTAAAGTAT
>JAAGNO010005811.1:23513-48652 GCA_033439905.1 Ceryle rudis | reverse complement strand
GTCCTCCAACTTGGCCACCAAGTCCTAGAAAGTGGCCACCAGCTCCTTAGAAGGGACCACCGGGCCCAGGGAAAGGGCCACCATCGCCCTGGAGACCTCGAAGTTGGCCCCCTCGCCCCAAAAAGCGTGCCCCTGGGGTTTTTTAATTGGGATATATTTTTCTCATTTAAAATTTTTCCTAAATTTCCACTTGTAAAAAATCAAAGCATGAGACTGAGCAGGAAGTTTAGAAAGCTGTAGCTGTTCCTGGAATAAGCTTGTTCCTGTGTAAAATATGGGTAGCTTGTTAGCTACAGGTTACAAGGTAAGGCTGCAAACTATACAGTACAAACCACACAATATGTTGCTGTGTTAGTTCAGTACTCAAATATAACCATTGCTCAGGTTATTTGGTACAGCTCAGAATATAGTTACATAAACTGTGGGTTGCACTTGGTGTGGTTGCTGTTGAATTTACAGTTACTTTGTCAGGTCAAGCCAGATCATCCAGATGCCAGCTCAGAGACCTGTCAGCGGAGATCTGGCATCTTTAATTTTTTCACCACTGGGGAACAGATATAAAAATGAGGATGTTTGAAATCTAAAGATTAGGAAATTGAGAGAAGTAAGGTAGAAAAAAATAGTATTAACAACAACAAAAAAATGCCCAGATGAATTTTATATGGTCTTATTTGTCAAAAATGTTTTATTTTTTGAGCCGTGTGGACTCGTGAAGAAAGATTAGAGACAAAAAGAAAAAATAAATCCATTAAAAAACTAGCTGCTGTATCTGAGTGGGTGTAATGATGAAAGACTGAATGCAGTTATGTTATTTGTCCAGGACAGCTTTTACCACGGTACCAGAACTGCAGTTTATACTTCTCTTCATACCAGCTGATGAGAATTTAGGTAAGAATTTAATACAATTTTATTCTTAAAATAATGACAACAATCTTCAATCTCATTATCATTAATATGCACTGTGGTGGTGGGCTTTTTGTGGTGTGGTGCTTGGATTTATTTTTATTTTTTTTTTAATATTAAGTACAGTTACCATTTTCTAAACACGCAGAAACTACAATGTTGAAGTACCCTCTAATGCACATACCTTGTGAAAGATGTTTACGTGGTTAAGTGTTGGCTCCAGCAGTCCCTTCAGCAGTGCATCCATTTCTTGTGGTCTTTAATTTTGTCAGAAACACGTAGGACTGCAAACAGGAGTAAAGATCTCAGAAATAAATTCCTACAGGTTTTGTGAAGTTTTCTGGCTGAACAGAGTCAAGAGACTGAAATTGGGTACTTTCACTTACTTAGCCACGGGAGTATGAGGTGGGGAGAGGCTCAGAAGGCATGCTGGAGGCATGGAAGGAAACCAGGATTAATCCTTTTAGAGTAGAGGTCCAAAGATGGAAAACACACATATTCATCAGAGAACAGCACCTGTTTGGAATTTCAGTCCTAATTTCAGCCTCAACTTAATGGCTGCTTTTCTTTTATTTGTTGTTGTTGTTTTGGTTTTTTTTTTTTGTGTGTGGTTTTTTGTTTGTTTGTTTTTTGTTTGTTTGTTTGTTTGTTTTTGCTTGGGGCTTTCCTTGAGGTGAACGGGAAACTTTTCTGATATGCCAAATTCTAGACATCTTAGTTCCAAGTCATGCTAAAAACCTCCGTAGCAGTGTGTCAGCGACAGAAGACAGTACCTGAATAAAGGGCTTGGTCAAACCTACCCTAACAACAAATGGCAGCTTCCCTTCAGCATAACGCGTCCTGACAAAGATTCTCCAGTGGCCTATATCAGTTATAGGGCTAGTATTTCTATAGGGATTTGATCCTACCAATTTCTAGTTGCTTTGAAGCTTATTTGGGTTTGGGATGTTGGATTAATTTGTTAATTAATCCAGTAACAATTGTTTCACGTCTGTACTACTGTCATTTCAGCTTCATTGCTTAACTTAAAAGACTGAGAGCATTATACCATCTGTGGTTTAAGTTCAGAACACCATTTTCCTCAAGAACCGTTGCTGGTAATTTACATTTTTGCACAACAAAGTTTCTCTGTTGCTCCTCACAATTTTTTCCTTGTTTGTAGAGCCAGATGTGGGAAGTGTCTTTGAAAAGATGATGGCTGCTCCAGGTTCAGTGGTGAATATAAACTTTACTTTGCTTGTGTGCCCCAGACATCGGTATCACCCACAGCTCTATGTTCGCAAAGCAAGGTAATGCAGTTTCTCCCTTTGAGCAGATCTGTCTGGATTAATTTGAAGAATTTTCTTTTCTGCTTTACAGCATTAGTGTTAATTAAACACCTATGACACGTATTTTTCCTTGATACCCAAATTAAGCAGTTCTGTGATTATCCTGGTTTTATTCTATGTCAGCAGAAGATGAACTATTTTTTGTAAAGCTACTTTGCTACCTAGAAAGAGCACTCATGAAAATAATGGGGTAACTCTTTTTTCCTTTTATTGCATCCTATTTTTCAGTGCAGGCCATTTGGAACCAAGACTTTGATATGCTCCCATGATGTGCCTTTAACATGGCCTTGCTCTTGTTTTGGGATTCAAGTTGTAAATGTAATTTAAAAAATTAGATTCTGGATTTTTTTTTTTTTTCTCTCCTATCTGCAGCGTACACCTGGCAGAGATGTGGGTTTCTCTGGCAGCCTGGCCTATCAATGCCTACATGTATATTGACTGTTACCACTCTTGGTTTTTCCTGCCGTTTGAATTCTGCCCGTGCCAAATGATGGCGCTTTGTGCTTGTGCCAGCACTGTGTACAGCAAATAAGGAATGCAGAGTTTCCGAATCAAAGGAGCCTTACGTTTCTCCGTGTAGGTTGCTGGACCATACATGCTGCCGTTGCTGTGTAGGATGCTTCCCCATAGCGTGGTTGAAATGTAACTAGTATCTTATCCCGTTTTGGTTCACTTGTTTTTCTCTTCAGTGGAAAGAGCGTTTGCAGGGTAGTAATTTTATTTGGTTCTGATTCATTCTGGAGTTGCTTTTGTTTGTTCTAAATGTCAGTGTTGTTATGTGGTTATGTAGCAGGATTATAGCAATAATCATTCATTATATATGAATTATATACCAGATGCATTTTTGGTCCTTGTAGTGAAAACTGAATTTTTGGGACAAGCACATCCCTGGGACACAGTATCATAGGACACCGATGTGTGGGGGGGACCACATTGACCATTGCTAAAAGGTGGCAGTACCACGTTAGGCATGGCTCAGCCTGGTAAATCCTCTCCTGTTCGTCAATATAAATATTTCTGACATGACTGGAAATGTCACATAGGCCATACCAATATTCCACACATGAAATACCATCTTGCCTGGCATTTCTGGAGTTTGTTATGAATAATAAAAAATATTTACTTCAGGCTTATTATTATTACAAAACTAACCAGGAAGCTTTCTTCTCTGAAATTACTCAATATAAAAATTCATAATTTTATATTTGTCTATCAGTAGATTCTCCGGATAAGCTAAATTCTCTTTGCAGTAGGCGCGTTGCCTTTCCCTCTCCTCTGTATTCACCTTTGTACTCCACTGGCATCCATAGTAACATTCAGTGGAGCCCTTTAGAGACTTATCTCTGGAAGTTGTCCCCAGCCACCTGCCTAGCAACATGTCAGTGAGAGGAGATTAGGGTAATCTCTGTTCCCTCTTCCCTCGCTTACAGAAGGGGGGAAAGGAGCTGTAAACTGATACTTTGCTGAACCATTAATTTTGAAGTTATTCTCCATCTGACCTTTTAATGAGAAATTGTAGTGTGCCATAACGCAGGCCACTAAGCTTTTACATTTCAGTTCCTTGCTGATATCTCATCTAGATCCTGTCCTTGGTTTTGTACCATATACACAAGAGCTCACAAATTTGCAGCTCTGTGGAATGGCTTCATTGTGCTTGTTCTCGCAGCAGAGGAATTTTGTAGTAGCTTTTCCCTTGACATGCTATCTGCTAAGAGGAGGAAGACACTGTTTTAGCTTGAAATAGAAATGATGTGAATGACTGTAAATTTTTACAGGGTTTCATTGTTCTTGGAACTTCATTTTAGTTGCATCTCTTGACTTAATTCTACAGACAATTAATTGATGGTGTGTTATATTTTCCCATACTTTTTCATTTTTAGAAAGAATTTATTACAATGAAGACTCTCAAACAGTGAAAAAAAAATGAAAATATGGGGCTTGGAAATCCTTCACCCCTGCCCACTGTTTTCAGCTTTGAGCAGGCACTAATGATACTTGTCTCTGCTGGTCTCTCGGGTTGGCTTTCTTAACTTAAAAACTGTGTGGAAGAATCTGGTGACCGCCCTTCAGAAGAATAATCAGATGATTTAAAACTCCTGGCAGATGGAGTGGTACTGTGTCTTGGGACAGCCTAAAGGTCACAAGTGAAGCATTTCTTTGCCCACAGATACAAAGGCCATTAGTAAAGGGGGTATGTGGCAGATCCTCACCCCAGGCTACGGCAGCTCCCTTGCTGTCCATCCTTGCCCCAGCACCCTGCTGAACTGACCTCGGCAGAGGGGTGTCAGGGTGTCCAGGGCCTCCTCTCCAGGTTGTGCTGAGCTATGGGAGCAACCGGAGTAAGGAGAGAGCTTTGAACAGATGGTCTGGGAATAAAAAAGCAGAAACAACATAAAAGGGGTCACCAGCCCCTAGTAGAAAGGTAATCTTACTCAGAAGATCACATGGATTCCTGTATGTAAGAGCAGCAAAAGCTGTCTAGATACCAACTAAATTGTCCTTCAGTCATAGGCTGCAGTCAGTCAGTACACAAACTCCGACCATGATTGATAAAATTAGAAATACAGCTTTTTGGCCCAGTTGTGGCAACTTTAAGGCTTCTTCCAAATCCAGAAACATGTAAAGAGTGGGGAGGAGAGGAGGAGAGAAACACTTTATGTGTGTATATATATACACACAAATAACATTTCCCCTGCCGAATTGCTGCACATGCACAACTAAGATTTCCAAATTGCAGGTGCAAGTGTTTGAATGCAGGCACATACAGACTCGGGAAGTGGGAGCCTGCAGCCACCACACACACCCCCTTTTCCCGAAACTGAGAAGTGTTCAGAATCATTCCTGAGACTTGCCAGGAGAGGCATGTTTCTACAGTATGTAACGCTTTTACTGACAAGAGACCTATTTCTAACCGAGTTCTCCCTCAGCGGGAAGCTGCCTGGCCCCTCGGCGGCGGCCACCAGGGGTCAGGAGCGTCCCGCTGGCCGGAGCGCGGGAAGCCGCCGCCTCAGGGAGCGCTGACCGGGCGGCCCTCTGCCTGTTGCCCCGCCGCTCCCAGCTGTGCGTGGGCAAAGAGTCTCGAACGGCTCCTAAAAAGGTCGAACTCGGAATGTTAGAGCCGTTCTCACTGGTCTCACCTCTTTAGTTGCAGAACTGTCAGTTGGACCACCTAATTCTTGCATTTTTCAGATAGGTAAATAAAAAAGTGATTTCATGTTATTGATAGCAGTTCTGTGTTAGAGCTGGTGGCCATTTATTGCCATGGTCGTAGCACATAAAACTAATTAATTCCATCATTGCATTGGGAAACGCACTGAAGCCTCTTAAGATTTGCGTTGATCCTGGTTAAGAATGAACTTTTTTTTTTTTGAAGTAGCTTAATGGGAAAGAATCTCTGTTGCCTATTTAAATAAAAACCTGTGTGGTATGGATGCTGCATGAACCTAACCCTGCCACTTTGACTGACTGGAGGTGGACTCGGGCAGCTTTTGTGGTGGCAGCTTTTGTGGTGACAGCAGCACGGAGAAGAGGCTGTAGTGGCAGGTTCCCACCTATGCAGAAAGCCTTTCATGAGGCAGAGGGATAGAGTAATTGCACTTTGGCCTTTGTATCTTGTTCAGTGGTGGAGTATTAACTTGACCTTACAAAGGCGTAATGGCTCAACTTCTGCCAGGTGACTCCCGCACTGCTGTGTGTAATCACAGTTAATCTAGCCAATACTTAGCACTGTTTTGCCCATACAGGAGGGCACTATTTTCTTCTTTTAAACTGATTTTCTAAATTGCACTAGTGTTGCTTTTTGAGTTCTCTGCCAACTCTAACCAACTGATGATTGGGCTCACTGAATATAATTATTTTAAATGAGGCCTAAAGCCCAGGACCACCAGAGCTGAGATGCCTTGGGCAGGAGAATTTTGAACTCAGCTGCCCTCGTATTTTCTCAGGGAATGGTAAGAATCTCAATCGGGCAATGCAGATCTTAGGTAGGCAGTGCTGGCTTTTGGAAGTGGTTCTGCCTCTCCTCTGGTGCTGAGGCTCCTAGCTCAATGTGTGTTGGGGACCTGTCCTAGGTGGAATTCCTTGTTTGTGGGTGGAGGCTTTGGATCAGGTATTTGTAGTATTTTTCTAGATGCTAATGGAGTGGAACAGGAATATCAGAACCTGTTAATGGCAGAGCTTCAGGACATGACCTAATCTCTTTTTTTTTTTTTTTTTGTAGGTTGGAAGATTATGATGATCTCATGCCAAGCTGGACATGTCAGAATGAGACTCTCAAAGAAAGTTATAGTGAATATTTCCTTGCTGACCTCATAGCATGTCAAGATGAAGAAAATCAGACTGTTGTTTGTGAGGTCAGTCTGCCATGAGCTCTGGTTTTGTCTGATCATACATAACATTAGCACTATCACATGCAAGCAATGGCTCACACTGCATCTCAGAGAATGAAAAGAACAAGCTTGCTTTAGGAAGGTATAACTTATGGTCTGCACGTGGACAGTGCCCTCCGCCACATATTTTGTGTCTTTCTTTAGGAGTGACATCTCCTGTTAAGTAACTGAAGCAGCAATTCCCAGTAATTGCACAGATTCTCTTCAAGTAGTTGGAACAGACTGTCCTAAAGAAACCATCTTTCCATTTTAGACACTTGCATTATAGATGACCAGTTTTCATTCCTGGTGAAAATTAATACTGCATGTGAAAACTAGTAGCCAGTAATACTTTGACAGTTAAAAATGCTGTAGATTTTTTCTGCCTCCTGGCTCAGTGAGATTTTTGCTGATTTGAAGACAAAAGCCCAGGAATGAATTTAAATAAAGAGGTGGTAATAGTCTTCCTGCTGAAAATTCCCGTTAAGATGTTCATGGGCTAGTAATTGTGCATGGTATTGTAAGCTGATAGGCAGCACAACCTACTTAATTCCAGAAGTCTGCTTTCTATAGCCAATGATTTTATAAAACCTTAACGTGTAATCACTACTATTGGAAGCCAAATGGGAAACAATAAACCATTAGTGTAATAGCACATTACAAACGGCTGTCTTTGTAAATAATACATTTCAATTGTACGTTTATAGCTCGATATGATACCAGCAAAAGGTGTTTCAGGCCCTGGTAGTTTATACTTGCCGCTGCTGCAGCAGATTGGAAAGACACCTCCACACGAACCGAGATAGATGCCAATTTTCCCTGCAGAGAATGAAGCTGGCAACCTCTTTTTGCACATATGGTAGATGGATTGGTTAATCAGCCGCTGCTGAGCCCTGGGCCTGAAATTACAGAGCAGCCAGACAACTGCGGCGACCCAGCTTTTGTTTGGTTACGCAAACAAGGCAAACAAACAATCACTTGTTGTTTGAAGGGGGGAAAAAACAAATTATACTTTTTAAATTTTATTTTTATTGGAGTGCTGATGGCCTGATAAAACAGCTATCCAAATCTAGCCATCGAGTTTTCATTCTATTTATAAAGGAAGTTTTCATTATGTGTATTAAGGGCAAAAAATATTTTTGTATGTGTGTTTCACCAGAAAGTTGCATGTAGTACTAAAAATTGAAGAGCTTCCTTCTTCTAGACATGTCTTAGCTTACAGCCAAAAAACCTCCAGCATTCCAATTCTCGCTTTTCAGAGTGTATTTCTTTCAGAAGATTAAAACTTTCAGTCAAACATACAGAGTAAGGTGCCTTTCAGCATTGCAGGGCTCTTGTCATTTTCATACTTGCCAGGAAATTATTTTTTTTTAAAGAGTAGTTCTTAGATTCTTTTTTCAGAACTTGACAATATTTACTACTTCAAGGTTGTGCAAATAATACATACCGTGTATTGTATTAGATATTATTTATATACTATATAATCGCTTTCTTGAAGTAATGATTTCAGAGGAAAATAAAACACACTTTTCAGTTTGAGCACAATTTTGTTTGCAGAGCAGTGTCCAATAATTAGTCAGCCACTTTGGCTAGCTAAATCCAGATTTTACTTGAGCTACACTTTAACTTAAAGAAAAATGATACCTTTTTGGATGGATGTAGTTAAAAGGTATAGGGTTTTTTTATTTACTGTAACAAATATTCTATTGAAACAGTAGGTCATTATTTGGTCCACATATAATCCTAACCAAAGTCATAGCTGCAAAAACATTGCAACATATAATATAAAGGTCTTAATACACACATTACAAGGAAAGAAAAAAAGGTCTTTAACTTTTGCTGAAATAGTTCCATTATACTTTCCTATTATGCACAGCCAGAGATAGAACACTGTAACTTTTATGTTTCAGAAATTTAACGTTTTTTTTGTCCTGACTTAAAACCACATGCTCAGCTTTTACATATGTGGCATTGCTTTTATATTTCAGGATGGTGACACTGCAGTAGGATTCATGAGCTTATGTTCTCAAGTAAATGTTTCCTTGTTTCAAGAGTGTTTTGACTTAGGGCCTTTCCATGGACTCTGCAAACCACATCCTGAAGATATTCTTAAAATGCCACAGAAGCCAAGCGTTCAAGAAGGTATCTATAGATTAATTCAAGGGGCCGTAATTTCTAGCTTCTGAGTAGGCCTTGCAAAAGGTTGGAAAAGGATATAGGTTTACTAACAAGAAAACACAAATTAATGTACCTATTTTGGAGATGGTTGTCTGGTGTTTTTTAATCTAGGAGAAAAACTTTGATAACCCTAGGCTGACTCAGAAATGATTGTTGTTTGTGGGGAGCTGGTATATACCAGGTATGGGATAAACCTAGGTTTCAAGTTTCGGAAAGCTAAAGCATTGGGTATAATTTCTATCAGTTAGCTACAGCTGTACTATTAATTGGAGAATTAATTTGAAATCTGGTTCCAATGTCTGTCAGTAGCTAAGCAGCAGGTTAACTGTGGCTATGAGGTTGTCCCACTGACTTGTGTCATCTTAACTCCTTGTGATCCAACTTCTGCTCATTTTGCTTATTGCTTGCACTCTTCTAGGTTACAAGATTTTGGGAGATCAGGGACTGTCTCTTTATTCTGGTTTTATCTGGGATGTGACACAACACATTTACAAGCTACCTTACTGCAAATGTTAAAAACCAGTAACATAAATCTGTTACCTGTTTGTAGAACAGAAGTGTCATGTAAGTGATTTACAGTTGTCATCTTTATTTTTCAGTGTCAAAGGGCTTGTTGTGCAGAAGGGCAACATTTTGCCATCTACTAATTATCAGTAATAGAATTTAAAAAAACCCTCACCGTTAGGTGGTTGTGTACCTGCTTGTCTGAACACAAAGCAGCAGGCAAAAAAGGCAACTAGGGAGCTACAGAGCAGCAGTCACCAGCTGGTTTCTTGGAGCTGACGGTCATAGAACAGAAAAGGGAAAGAAAAAAGTCTTATTGCTACTCCTGTGTCCTTCCCCTCCCCTGTGAAAAGGCATCTTGCAAATGAGAGATGAAAGAAGTCAGCTAGCTCCTCCTGAATTGGTCCGTGCTCCTGGTGCTTCAGGACTAGCCTTTCCAAATAGGTGACAGACATCTGTAGGAGCATAAATGAGGACAAGGGAGGCAGATAGATCACTCACAATGTCTCTTCTGAAAAGTAGTTGGAATGCAGTCTGGGCAGGCTGCTCTAGGTGACCCTTCTTGAGCAGAGGGCTTAGGCAAGAGGACTTTCAGCAGTCCCTTCCATCCTTAATTGTTCTGTGACTGTTGCCTGGTTCTGTTAAAACCCTTGGACACGTTTGTCTGCCGTCCAGGGACCGCAAGCTATTTTGTGGCCATTTCCATGCTGCTGAGCCTATTAATGACTAAAAATGAGCCTTTTAAGAGGAAAAAATAAATGTATACTATTACTACTCTGATTTCTAATAACATTTCTCTAACTTAGGACAAGCTAATACTGTATTGAAATTTGTTATGATTTATTGAATATATATGCTTTACATGATAGATATCTGATAAACAGCATTTTATATTTTTTTTATTGCCTGTTACACATTTGTCTTACGACTGTAAACAAAAAGTTTGTATTTTTCAAGCATCTGAATGAAGAGCCCTTACCCTCTGTATGATTGGGGTTTCATTATTACACAAGATGTGACTCAAAATTAATTTCAAAATTCATTAATTAATGAAGACTTCCAGGAAAAGCAGTAATGTTTTGTTTGTTTGTTGTTTGGTTTTGGTTTGTTTGTTTCAGTTTTAATTAAGAAAGGGAAGAAGAAAGCCCACTGTTTTAATAAGTTTACAGGAAAAAAAAAAAAAACAAAACCGAACAACCAACTCATAAACACAGTTCCACTCCTCTCTGACTTTTTCATTTTATTTAAAATGCAATTTGAAAAGATAATTATCTTGTTTGGGTTTTGTTTGTTTGGGTTTGTTTCGGTTTGGTTTTTTTTTAAACGTAGAGCCCCTGTGAGAGTTGCATCCTGGTAGTTCATTGCGAAGCCTTTCCAGCCTAAGGGCCAACCTGTATCTTTGGAATTTATTACAATGTCAGTCGCATATAGTTTATATTTGATTGTAGATTTGATTTGATTTCATAACACATGCACAATCATATGAATGCTGTTTTAACAACTGCACCATTTCTGCAGGCTACCGTATTGGAAATGCGCTGCCAAATTGTCCCTCGATGGGAAGGCAGTGTTCATGAGACACTTTACATCAAGAGAGGATGGGGGCTTTCTTTCAGTGAATTTGAAAGCTGAGAATTTAAAATGCAAGCTGCATTCCTTTCTAGAATAATTTTACATTCGCACATAAAAAACTGCCACACCGTAAGGGTATTTTTTGCAAGCTCTTTAGCTCCTAAGTAGGGATCACAGGTTGATACTATTTTTCCTTTCAAAATGTAATACTGAATAATAATGAAAGAGTATACAAAAATCTGTCTTTAACACAATATTGATATGCCACTTACATTTCCGGGTAATTACAGTAATTTGGTTGTTACTCTATACGGTGTCACGAATTAGTAGCTAGAAAACACGATGCAGTGGGAATGATTCAAGGGCTTTTCATCAGGCTTCATGGTGAACTGGCTTCTTGATCCTGCTGACTGTTACCTCGGGTAACAACCTAGCAATCACGGAATTATTTTAATTTTCTCTTTGTTCACGTTCCTTACATCATTCAGCTCAAAAATATTTATGTTCTTCCCAGTCACTTGTGTACAGCATGTATGTAAACAGTGATGCAGCTACACTTGACAGTAGTGGATGGTGGAGCCATTAAGGTTTTCATTTTAGTATAAAGTCAGAAACAACATATCAATATTTACATGACAACAAGAGGCTTGTATTAATTAACTTCTGACACCTGCAAGGCTGTTCATAATGAGAAATGTAGCTGGGTTAATCAAGGCGACATTTGATCATTTCTGTGAAATCTCACATCTGTGATACCCCTGGAGAAACCAGGATTTCTAACCCTGTGTTTCTTCCTGCCCTGCGTGTTGCATCTGCATTCTTGTCTGCTAACAGAGAAACGGATTTACAGATAACAGATTTTAAAAATACTTTAGACTAATTTATTTTAAGCGTTCAAGGGGTTAGGGTTTTTTTTTTATTTATTTACTTGGTTTTCATGTTGTTTGGGTGTTTTGATTTTTTTTTTTTTTAAAAAAAAAAAAGCTCGTTACTGCATGGAGAAATTATGTCAGTAAAAGTAGCTTAGATGGGTTTCCTGAGGTAAAGTTCAGAGAGGTGAGTGAAGAATTCTGTTGTGCTGGGTTTTCTGAAGGTTTTTTTACTTCCTCGTGGAGCTCAGAAGCTTTGAATTCCTTGTGTTACTGGAGCTTTCAAATGCAAGAGCATCCTGGCTTGATGTGTTTTCTGCAGCAGTGATACCTACACCTCAAGAGTTTATTAGTTAATTGGTTGGTTAATTAGTTAATTAGTTTATTGTCAGGCTTTATTTTTAGTCACAGTTCTATAGAGCTGTTCTGTGCCGCTGTGTAAAACTGCTTAAAATAATGGTTAAGTGATTGAAATCAAAGATAACGCATCATACATGTTGCAGATTGTCTGTGGATATTTTTATTGTGTTTTCTTAACGTTTTAAAGACAAACTGACAAAGATTGAGGAAAGAGCAACCACCTTTTATAAGAAGTAAAAAAAAAAAAAAAAATGTTTAGAGAGCAAATGAGGTTTAGGAATTGAGAAAGGAATTTAAATCCCTGTTTCTTGTCTCTGCTTGCACCAGTAGGTAAGGGTTCTGGCTTGACTAGGATTTATTCTGAATTTCAGTTCTTACAGGAGAACTATTCTGAGAATCAAGAGCCTTTGCTCATCCTGCTGATCACTGGAACACAAGTTAGCCAGAGGCACAGGGTTTAAGATGCCAGTCAATGCGCTAATGACTCCTCTTTTTCCCTTCAGATAGGGTGAAAGTTTATTACGCATAATACACAAGTTAAGAATTGCTTCCAAACTGTCTTGTTCAACCAATTCTCTGATTTTTTTGATTTTTTTGATTTTTTTTTTTTTCCCTTGAAATCAAATAGTCTAATGAAATTCTAGCCAAGTCACTATAAGCGGATCCATTTTAACTGTGGTTGTTAAAAACAAATGAACCTTTCAATAGAGGTAGTCTGGCACACTGTAGTTATTGCTGTGATTCTGACAGTTAAGCTCCCATTTTTAAGCGTGATGCATTTGTTCTCTTTCATTACTCAGACGAAGATAAAAGCAACCAAACAAGCCAGGAAACGGTGTCTGTATCATCTCAAAACTTTGAATGTATTCAGGATCAGGATGAGGCTGTGCAGGTAACACCATTGTACGCAGCAGTGCTGATAACTTAAGCTAATATGAAGCAAAGCTGGGGACTACTAGGACAAGCAAGACTTATTGTTTCCAGTCCTCTACTGTCCTCTGCATGGGCCAACACTGGTACCTGCTGTTGTGGATCAGAAGCTGCTCTAGGATGGATCTGGATGGAGATGGTTTTTAGTTATGAATCGGCTGAGTTTTCCCATGGAGTTCCATGTGAACTGCCAGATCACATGGGCTGGGAGTAAAGTGGCACTGAGAGGAGAAAAAGGATGGGCTCTATGCAGGTCTGCTGCCAAGCAGAGGCATGCATAAGCACAGCTTTGAGTGGGCACCTCTGCAGCAGTGGAGAGCGTTCCTGTCACAGGAAGGGCAGGAGGCCTCTTGCTCTGTAGATCTGCAAGTCCTGGGATTTTCACTTGACTCTGTTACTGAGCTAAAAATCTGCTGTTGACGGGAGGCTACCAAAGCTGTGAACAGCACTATTATAGCTTCATTTTTCCCTTGTAATCTGTAGAAGTTACAGGGTGTGTGTTCTCTCTGTGCCTCTGCTGTTGGGTAAAGCTTAAGTTGATAAAAGACCATTACTGTGAAGTATATTGGTACAGCATAAATCAGCAGAGAATTTATCCTGAGAAGTTTGAAACAGCTGCATCTGGTTTTCAGTCTCCCAGTACTGTATCAAACCTACTCGGGTTTTCTTCCCATTATTGTTCATTTCCATTTCCACAATATTCTCTGCATCAATCCCATTTCCTTCAATATAACATGGTTTTGACTTTCACATATTTTCAATATGCGTCTGGAAACATTTCTTTTTTTTTTAGACAGAAACATTTCTGAAAGAAATCTTGTATTGCCTCACAGGGGGACTCTAATGGTAACTATTAGTTTGTGGATATATTGCTCTTCAGCAAGAATGTGTATATTTTTAAAGGACATTTTTATCTAGCGTTTCATAAGCAGATATCACATTAAAAATACCTCCTTGAACTTCTGTGTTTGTCAAAATGTGACAAGTAAAAAGTACATCCCCGTGTGTCTGCTTGGAACGCTTCAAGATAGGAATTGATGCAAAACCTTTTAATTTAAAAATGAAAATATTTTGTGAAATGTTGTAAGTAATCACTTGTCTATTATTGTTGCAGGAAGATAGAGCCATTACCCTTTCCCATCCTGAACTGTCATTAGATGATGTCAGAGTCGAAGATTTCAAAGCCTCAGCCACACTGCTTGAGACTGAAGAGGGTTCTTTTCATCCAGTGTACAGAGGAGCTTCAAATGCTTTCTGCATCCGTCTGTTTTGTATTGACAAGAAGCATGAAACTAGGTAAGTGTGGATGAATAATTGCTGCTTTCCCTGTCCTAATGACAATTTTCAATGTTAGTTTTTTAGAACAAATCTGAAAGTAACAGCACCTGCTGCAGTTGGGTTGGATTTTTTCTGACCTCTTTTATTTCTCTTTTTCTTTCTTTCACTTAATAACTTCCTGAAATTTTCAACCTTCAGCTGCTACTTCCCATGTCTGGTACGACCTTGGGAACAAAGTTAAGACGTTATTTTTGTTGGAAAAATGCTAGTTGAAATTGTGGAAGCAGGACACTTCTCCCTGTGAAGAAACACTAATTCTAAAGCTGGCTAACTGCAAAAAGGGCTGGATATTGCAGCACTGGTCATCCTGTTTTGTTTTAATTGTGCGGTTAAGGTTCTTATTTCTAAACACTCGGTCTCCCCTCACTGAGAGAATTGGTTCAGTTTTCTAGAATCCACAAAATAAAGGCTTTTTATCTTAAAATGATTGCTGCTGCTAACCTGGGACTCTTAGGTCCTCGTAGAGTAGAATAGATCTATAAATGTGGTTTAGGCTTTTCCCAATTTATCTGCACCCTTGAAGAGGGAACCTATACTCAGCCACACCAGCAAAAGCCTCCCCAGGAACACTGGCCCTTTCTGATTAGAAATGAGCTCTGCTCTTGTTTATAGATCCTAGAAAGAAAGATAAAATATGTGGAGAGTTCTAAAAATTAGATGGAAAGAGACTGAGCACACCCAAGATATTCCATGCTTTTAAATACATGTAATTTCTAGAGACACAAGGTAGCAAGTACTTCCTAGATGAGGAGTTCAACAACTGTAGTACTGTTTGAAAAAACAACTTGCTAGTTGTAGTAGTAGTCACTGTAGTTGTCAGTCATTGGTGACTGACAACTTCTGAACTTAACTGGCTTAAAGGAAATTTAGGAATTAACCTCATTAAGAAGAAAAATCAGAACTCCCTGAACATTGATTCTCTTTATTAGGCTGTTTCTTGATTGAGGAGGGGGCCTACCCAAAGGGATTAAGCCCTGAATGTGCTACAAATGCAAATATCCAACCTCACCAAAGAAAAGCAAACATGTAGCCTTCTTGGCACTGTTTATTGAGTAATGTAGCTGGGATCCTTGGGAAGAGAGAGAAATGCAGTGCTGCAAGTCTGTGGTGGACATAGAAACACTGATCAATGTACACACAATAGAATGATCACACTGCAGTGAGCTCATTCCAGAATAGTTCATTTATGGACAATTTATTAGTCTAAAATAAAATTCAGCAAGGTAATTACTACAAAATAAAATAACTTTCTTTTTAAATAATACCAAGGTGAAGGACTTGTTGTGGAATGACTCTGTCATACTGAAATAGCAATTCAAAGCAGGGATTTACTCATAGTATCCTGCTTAGGAAACGGAACCGTGTGTCACTTTTTGCCCCATTCTGACACACAGTCCTTCCTATGCACCATTATTGTTCCTGTTTAAGATATTTTCACTGTATTTATTGTTCAACAGTCCCATTCTTTTTTTCCCCTGGAGACATCTCTGGAACAGTTTGGATTCCAAGATGGGCATCTGTGGAGAAGACAGCCTTCCTTTCTGAAGGCATCTCCTAAGATTAATGCATGCAAGATCCTCTTTTCAGAGCTAAGGAATCTGTAGATTTTGGTGTTTTCCAATATTTCACTTGTGTGCTTCCATAGCTTACATTTGCTTGATCCACCTGTTGGCGGAAGAGCCATTAGAGAGATGAATGTGTTGAAAGGATGGCATGGGGTAATCCTGCCTGTTCCTCTGAATCTTGTCCTGGAGGAGTTCCTGCTGCCCCTGCGCATCACGGATCCAGAAATGGTGCTCTGGTTGAATTGTAGGTTTGATAGCATCTCAGCCCTCAAGGGAGGCTTGCTGCTGGGCAATGTCTCTTACCCAGCATAGCTGATGCATGTTTCCACCTCTTAGACATAGCGCTGTTCTGTGGCTTGTTAGTGCACTGAAAGTGAAATGTGAAGGAATTACATTTCTATTTTCTCTGCAGATATTTGATACCTTTTTAAGCCTTCTGAAAAAATTCCTACTTCCATTCTTGTGTTCCTTGCTGCCAAGGAGGCAGTGGATACCAGAGAAGAGAAAGCTATGTTACAGTGGTGTTTTCCTTCCCCTATTTAAATATTCAATTAACGAGTCCTAATTATATAGATGAATACATAATACCCAAATCCAGACCTATATTTATAGCTTGGGTTTTTTTTTTGAGTTTTCATTCAATGCTGGATAGTTAATTAAAATTTTTTTCTCTCTTCATTGAGTAATAATATTGTTGAAGTAATTAAAGGAAACTTAATTACAGGTCTGGAGGGAGGAGAGATTTTATCAATATTTTTAGATAACATATATATTTAGCTATATTGAATTGCTTCCAGAGGCACATTTTGTACGGTGGAGAAGTATTTTATAAAAGTTCAGCATAACTTTTTTTGATGGGTTTAGAGTTCTGATATCCTTACATAGAGGAGAAACAGGAAGAGTTTGTTAGATTTCTCATGTCTCACATTTCACTGTCACCATGGAAAAGAGAGTAGAATTACTCTAAACCAGCAGGTGAGAAGTGGGAAGAAGTAAAGTGTTCAAAAACAATTTCAAAGTATTGATGTTCCTGTTAGGCTGATCAAGTACATTGGACGGGTTTATCCAGCGGATAGTGACAGAACTCTGGGAAATGATGAAAATACTGTGGAACATGGGAACAACTGTTTGTAGCTTCAATTAATGTTGGCTATCTACTGATGCTGCCCTGGCAGTCCATGAATGACTTCTGAAAAATGTTGGAGTCAGCAACAGGAGAATCAACTTTCTTATTTTTCTTTTGGTGAAGAGCTTAATGTTTTGACATTATTTCAGACATTCAGGTTTATTCTTGTTAAAAGTGATGCTTTAAGCACTGAAATAAACAACTAATGTGCAGCACCCAACATCTGCATTGGCTTGATGATGCACTAGCAGGACTGTCTGATTAACACTGTGAATAAACGTTCCTTGCGCTTATATAGATGTAAATATTGAGATGTACAGGATCTGTCTGATATGCACTTTAGTTAACAATGTTTACTCTTGGTTGCAGATCGCTGGATTTTTTGCATTATGTTTTCAAGCTTTTTCCGGTATGTATAATTGAAGCTGTTAACGTCTGTGTACATGTGTACCCATGAGGGGACGGTAGCGTGGTTGCTGGCCAGAGTATTTAGATATGACACCCGAGTAAGTCAGTGACTCGCAGGAGTGTGCTATGAGTAGTTACCCTGTGCTGAGTTACCCAGAGGGGTTTGACTCCTATACTTGCCTGCTTTTAAGCTTTATGTATTGTGTACGTAAGTCCTTTGTTTATGTTCCGTAGGGACTTTTCTGAGGTGCATATTTAGAAAGCATTTCAGAGTCCTTTAAAGTGATGTACAGATCCAGACTGTACCTCAACTAAAATTAGGGAAGTTATGTTAAAGGAGATGGAGTTAAACCAGCAGTATTAAGGAAATCCATATTTTACCTATAGCCTAAACAGCGGCCCTGAAGGTTTATGTTTAGAGCAGGGCTAATGTGCGGCACATAAGGATGTGAATTTATAGTGCAGTAGCTACTTCACACCACTGCTTTGTGTGATCAAACTTCATCCGAGGTAACACAGGTCTGCTTTCTGACATGTTCTTAAAGCAGTGTCCAGTGTGTTGTAAATTCACAGTACAAACTACTGTGGGGTAGCATTCCTCAGAGACAGGTCCTGGTGACCAGAGATGTGGACTTGGCCCTCAATAGCGTGTTCAAAAATGCTGCTTTACCACCAAAGAAAAGTAAACACTGAAAGAAAGCACTTCAGGTAGTTTATCCATCCAACAATGCACCTGTCACTCCTTGAAACAAAAGCTCGTGATGGAATCACCAGGTGTAGTAAGAAAAGTTAATCGCATAGTGAGCTTGAAGAGGAGTGAGATACAAATAATGTCCTTCTACTGAAAAAACACCATAGAATAATCAGCCAGGGTAAACTGATTAAACATCTTCCAGGTCTGTTCTACTTGGGAGTCTCTCAGCATGTGTCATGCTGAGTAAAGTGTCTTTCTGAACTGCTGGAGTTCTCCAACATCGCTGTGTGCAGTGCGGTTCTAGTAAAACATGTTCACTAAAAAGGGATGGGAGACACTCTGGTGGAAGGGAGTGCTTGAGCGGTTTGAATGGATAAAGTTATTTGTGGCATGCGATTTATCTCCAGAGGATGCTCTCTTCCATCTGAGAGCTTTCAGTGGAGACTCCTGCATTCCTTTGCACCTCTGCAGCCTTCACAGCGCAGGTCTCTGAACAACTACACTGCCTGGCAATATGACGTGTCGTTGTGTGCATATGTACACCAGTGGTGCCAAATGCGGGACAAGCTACGCAAACCAACATTCATCAGCTCTACAGCGCATGCAGCGCAAAGTCCGCCTGTGCCTACATACTGGCTGTTAGTTCAGGATTTTAGGACATGCTCTACTTGTCTGCAAACATGTCAAAGATCCAGGACAGACATGTACTGTCCTGTCATTTCACTGCTGAAGAATATTAAGGTAGAAAAAAGGACCCCTAAAAAGGGGAAAATGTTGGCCCTGAAGGTGTGGGCATAGAGGTAATATTTCTACTAGACAGCTGGACTAGATGTTTCTCGTAGATCCCTTCCAACTTAAATACTCTGTTCTACCAAGGAAGAAAAGAGGAGGAGGGGAATGGAAAAAAAGGACCATTAGGGAATATTGGGATATTAACTAATAAGTCTCTACTACGGGAGCTAAAAGACTGTGAGCCAACTTGGTGTTGAGCTCCTCAGTTCCTTTGTGCTGCCCAGGCATCAAAAGATCTGGATAGAGCATCACTTGAAGTGTACGTACGTTATAAGCACTGCATTCAGTTTGTTTTCTTCCTGTCCCCTCTATTCAGAAGCTTTTGTGTAAAGCTTACACTGCGATCACTAAGAGCCTTTACTGTCTGCGCATCTCTTTTAGGACAGAGACTTCTGTGTCATCCTCGTGCCACACCATGTACCAGAGTTCCACCTGATTCAGAGTTTTGTTCGAGTTGTCCCCCTCTGTGCTTCCAAACTTGGTCATGAGCTTTACGTCTTCCATCGTGCGGGATTGCTCAAGTGAGTTGTGTGCCTCATAACAACAAATGATGTCCTCTGAACTACTTTTATAAAATTTACTCGTGTCATCCCACCTAGCCCCAGGTGGGTGGCTATTCCTTCTCTGTCTCAGCCCCAGCTGATGTACTGCACAGTGTGGCACAACATCTGGCAAGAACGGTACCTTGATTCCCCAGAACAGTGTAATTGAATAGCGCAGGGCTGTGCCTGGAGCAAATGGGACCAGAGATAAATAACTTAGTCTTTAGCAGCATTACTGCAGATGTTTTAATTCCTGTTCCAGAGTGAATCCTAAACTCAGGTCTATCTCCACACAGCACTATACCAGGCAATGCAGATAGCTTTATATTTTTGGTGAAATTAAATAGTTAATGACATGATCTTTTTTTTTAATTAAAAAAAAAAAAAGGAGAGAAGATTAAAATGTAAAAGCAAGCAGTCTTCTGCTGCTAGCATTTATATATAGTTTCCTTTCAGCAGAGCCTAAACACAATGAGAGGATTCCTTTAAAGTTTGTATATACAGTGCTAACTTAGTGAAGATGAACATTGGTACGGACAAGTAACTTCAAGTTAAACCTCGCTGCAGACTAAGGCCAAGAGAGGAACATGGTGCAGTGTTTGGCCTTTGGGATGTGGGTCAGGTTGTGTAACTTTGATACTTGAAAGCCTGGTATAGGTATAATTCTTGGAACACGGTATAATTCTTTTAAAAGAAATGCAGTAATGCGTTTCTGGAACATGCATAACAGAGCATTAACCTCATTGAGTATCTATTTTATATAATTCTATTTATTTATTTAGGGTTGGATCATTTATTTCATACCTTGCAATGTCTGTGGTACTCTGAACACTTCTGTAGTTGGAAATACTGGTGAACTGGGACACAAAACCTCTCTTGTTGGGACTTTAGTTACATGGTATGAGTAACCAATGCTTTGTTTGTATAATAAGCCTATGCTGGCCCCAAACCCAAGCTTAAATAGTGGCACAGTTAGAGATTTTTTTTTTTTAATGTGTGTGTCTTAATGTAGCTAAATGCTGTGTGATTTCAGAGAAATACTTCTGGTTTAATTGCATACTTAATCACCTTTGGTGGTATACAAATAGCTCATGCAGGAACTGGCCAGCTACTCTTGGACCTGTGCAGAAGCCTTTTACCATGGGACGAAATTGGGCTTCTGTGTGCTATGTAAGAATCCAGCTGGCTGGAGAGAAAGCCACTGGAGTAATTCCTGCTAATCTCCATCCCAGCTGTTTGGTAATCCACCACTCGGGTTGGTAGTCATATGTCCTCTTGAGGTTTTGATCAAAATTAAACTTGTTATCAAGGTTTTTAAAAACCCTTACAATTCTGATTAAATTGTGCGTATTCCAAACGGTACCAGCCCTTCCATGGAAAGAGGATAGGGTTGTTATTAGCATTTCCCAAACCCCCCTGCAGCTGTACGGGAAAGTAAGGAAAAACAACCTTTTGTTGAGTTTCAGGATCAGAAAATCTGTGGAAGAGAACAGATGAGGCTTTTGGAAAGTTTCTCAAGAGCAAAAAACTCGTTGCATGACAGCAGATACTCTCTGATAAAACCAAAATATGAAAAAGTATAAGATCAATATATTGTACTTGCACTAAGGGCTTTCGAAAGGCATGCGAGTGAAAAGAAAGTCACAGAAAATGGATTAAAAGAAAAGCAGGGGTAAGATGATGAGAATATGAAGACTTGAAAGGGCAAAATCAGAAGAGGGACAGGCACAAAATGAGATACTGATTAGTGAAGGTTGTAAAAGGAATAAGAGAAAGTGTTAAGTACACAAAAAGCAAGAGTGCAGCAAATGGAAGTGTAGGTCTGCTACTTAACACTGAAGGACAAAAAATACTGGATGACAAGGCATAGGCTGAAATGCTTAATGGACACTTCCCCTCAATTTTCACTAAAAAGCATAATAATAATAGCATCCTGGTCCTGAGCAGTCAAAGGAATCAGGCATCTAGAATGAGTTAATTCACTGCTGGAAGAGAAACGAGCACAGACCTCGGATAGTCCTTCCCCCCCCGTTCCATACTCGTAGCGGCTCTGTTGTGTTTGTTTATTTTCAAAAAATGGTTTCCATTTTTTGCCTGTTCTGTTTTTTGTCATATTAAAAATGTGGTTCATCATTGGTACAACTGCCTTCTCTTGGACATGGGTGGGGAGAAAATCCCTTGCTTAAGCATGGGAATTGTTGTCTTTAGTTTGTCAGAGTGAACTTTTACTCTTTCTCTTTCCTTTATTTTATTTTTTTTTTTTAATAATAGGTCCTTTAATGTTAGAAGGGCAACAACCAGTGACCTGCTTGGTGTCAAAATGCTCATTAAAACCCTTAGCTTGAATGAAAGCATATTGAATGACTTCAGGACATTTACTGTGGCTCGCAGGGATCCAGTGAGTATTTGTTGCAAATATTCTTATAAGAGAATGGGTAAATACCACTAAAAACATTCAGAATTTATTACATTACTCTAAGCTAGTATACTATATATAGTATATAGGTACTCAGGTCAGTGCCAACAGTTGTGTTCAGCCTAACTTGACAGTTAATCTAATCTGTGGCTCGTACCAACTGCCCTCTTCTTTGGAGACTCCTCCAGTGGAGGGACAGAAGCAGGCTAGATGCACTTTTTGGCCATCCACAGCCTGATTTGCATGGTTGCTTTCTCTTACACGTATATCTGGTTGTGTGATGAGCATGTGCTTGTGTTTTGTCACATGGTGGGGGCCTCTCTTCTCCTTCCCATGATGCGGCCAGACATGTGCCCATCAGACAGCAGGAAACATCTGCATTTTTGTTGTGTGATGGAAGGTGCTCCATAGACAAAAAGCCCAGACACCATCATTACCATCATACAGCTGTAGGGAAATCCATTTCATGCAACTATTGCTGGAGGATACCTCTTTGCATTAATAATCTTCCCTAAGATCAGGACTTAACCCAGGACTAAATTAGCGGCTGAGCTTCTAGCACTCCTGTAGCAGATAGATCTGAGCTGAAACTTTAGTTCGGTGAGGTTCTGCATGGTCCAGCCATATACACTGTTTAACCATTAGGCCTTCTGTTAAGGAAGAGTGGATTAACTGGGGTAGTGTGTAGAATGTATACTGGGAGGAGAGTATTTTAACTGTGATTGTGGTGGTGAAATACACAGTTAGGATGAAAAAGAAAGATTACTGATGAAATCAGAAATGTGCATGTGTTGCTTTTGCCTTACAGGATGGGGTCCCGGTCCAGGCTTTTGTGGCTGAAGTTTTAGATCAAATAGTTGGCATTTCTGTCATTAGAGACGAAATGGTAACTTCTATTTCTGTGTTGTATGAAAACTGTAATGCTTAGTTCTCAACCCTAAAGGCTGAGTTTTGTGCTTGCTACTGTACGTGTACCTAACAAAGTATCTGTAAAAGATACTGCTTCTATATGCTTGCTTTCTTTCTTCCCTGACTGTGTAGATGCTCCATTATTTCCCTTCTCATTGATGGTGACTGACACACAGGTGAAGAACAATCCTCTTGCTATGTGCAAGGAGCTGCAGACACGTTCTGAAAGGACGCTTCCAACACCTCTTTTTGGTTCTTCAGCACAAAGCTGTTCCGCCTCTTAATATGCTTTTAATAGTCTATTTTGCGCCTTAATTTCCCAAGTCAGTAAGCAGTTTTGCAACACATACTGCAGAGAGTAGCAATTGTCCTTCTAGATTTGCTTTCTCAACTTTTTTTCTCTAGGAGTAGATTGTGAGTGATTATGAATCACATACTTAACTTCAAAACAAATGAAAGCATATGCTTTAGCAGAGCGGAAAAAACAAACAAACAAAAAACCAGCAAACCACTGTTGCACATTATTTTTGGAAGTAAACATTCTTTAAGGGTTACTTTTGTGGCATTTTGCTATGACTGAAAAATGCAGATTTTTAGATAGTTCAGCAGGTGTAATGCCCAGGTTTTAAAACAGAATTAGTCATTCCAGTGTGCAAAAAATAGCTCTTAATGATATTATAGAAATATTTATTATGTAAACTATTGCCCCTGTAGCTGTTTCATCACTATTGATTTCCAAATTCTTATTTTCCAGGATATTGAGTATATTCGATCACATTACAACATTGAAGATTTTATTAATTTTAAGTACTACCAGCAAGAGGAACATGGACATCTTTACCACTTTGTCTTAAATCCTATATTTCATCACTATATGAAACACTTTCTAAAGGAGATCCTTCGCTTGGCCCACAAATCTTCTCTTTACTATCCTATTTATCCGCAGTATGTGGAAGGCAAGGTAAGGAGAAAGTTATTTGTATTTCTTATATTAAATATTGTCACCTTTGCTCACTTTATTTTCCTCTTTGCTTCTGTGAATGACTGTAAACAGGAATTTTCTTAGCAATCTGCAGCAAGCTGTACTCTCTTCTTGCGTGATTTAATCTGCAGTCTTGGACACCCCTGTTGCAGAGTGGTGTTAGTCCATAGTGCACATGAGTCCAGCCTTACCCCGAGACTGCAGGAAGTGTGTGGAGGAGCAGAAATCTGCAGTCGCCTTGGCCTTGGCTCATTACTTGGTCTATAAAGAGAGTGAAGCTCTTCTGAGGGGTGGCTGCTTCTGAGCTGAGTCGCGCTTTGCCAACGTCTGTTTCTTAGTTGGATTTGGAGGATCTTTGGGTAGCTCTTCTCTATGTGTAGTTAGATCTCTAAGTTACACACACTAGTATGTGGCCCTGGGAGCAACACGGCAGAGGAATAATTTGCTACCTCGCATGTTTCTGGGAGAGGTAGATTGAATGTAGATTGGCGTATTGCTGTTGTGCGTTGTCAACCCTCTGCCTAAATGTGCTGTAGTGCTGGCAGTCAAGTTTCTGCCCTTTTCTGTCCATTCCCCATGGACTGATTCTAGGATGAAGAAGCAAGCATCCAGTATTCCCACTCCTGCCTAAGTCAGGGCCCTGTGTCCGAGCTGCAAGCTGTAATATGGGTTTGGCTTCAAGTCTTGCCCTTGTGTTGGATGTGAAGAAACAAGTAACTCACGTCTTATCAGCTGAGGAGACCAACATAATAGCTTTTATTTCATCGCTTTTAATTTGCACATACACCCTGTGTACCTTTGTCGCTTGCAAATCAGTTCCCAGTCAGGTTGTGAGTGCCGTGGTATAAAGCACATATTGTATCTTTATATTTGACAATGATTTGCATTTCCTGTCATAATCTACCAGTAGAACCTGAACGAGTTATGCTGTCCCGCACACCACCACTCCCCTGAAGAACTAATTTTGAGAGGTACCAGTGTTTCTTGAGATTTGGGACAAAGCGGAGGGCAAGGGATTAAAAAGGAATGATGCCTCTGGGCATAACATAGCATGAGGAAATATTAAAAACACATCTAGGTGGTTTATAAGAGCTCTTCAAAAGTGATTTAGAAACTTCAGACTGTGTTTCATCAAAGGTCAGTGGGACCTAGGCACTGCATTGTCACTGAAAATGTGCCTTCTGTTTCTGCAAGTGCCACAGGAGAACTGTAAGAGCCTAATGCTGTGTGAGAAAATCCATTTCCAAGAAGAAATTTCCATCACTTGTGGAAACAAAATAAAATATTATTTTAAAAATAGTAATGTGTGTCTTGTAATGAGTGTCATGTCAGAAAAGGGAACACAGGGTAAAATTT
>JAAGNO010005811.1:0-23413 GCA_033439905.1 Ceryle rudis | reverse complement strand
AAAATATTATTTTAAAAATAGTAATGTGTGTCTTGTAATGAGTGTCATGTCAGAAAAGGGAACACAGGGTAAAATTTTCAAACGTGTCTGCTCGTGGGTGTGTAGCCCTCCAAAGGTACTGTCTGGCTCGGCCTAATAACCCAGGCTCCTGCCAGTGTTTGTGGGGAAAACACGGTGCCCCGGAGGGCGGTTCATCTGGCAGTCAGATCTACCTATCTGGGGATGGAAAGAATTGCCCTCTGGAGGTGTTTGTCTGTAACTCAGGGTGGGGGCTGCATGGCTGGCTACAGTCAGCAACTTCCTTCTAGGTGGTAGCTCAGGTGGATCCTGTCGTCAGCCACTTGGCTGGATTTGAAATATCCACCATTTCTGGCACGGGAATTTTCACAGGTTAGACATAAGTACGTTTTCAGAAAGATGTTTTGTTGTTTTTTTCCCCCCTGTGCACTTTGTGCAGTTTGATTAAGTGTTGTCTCGAGGAGCTGATGTCCTTGCGTAGCCCTAGGTTCTCATATACTTAGGAGGCACTTACAAAAATGCAGTTTAATGGCAGTGGATGGAAGAGAAAAGTTAAATCTTCCTAAGGATTCCAGTTTGGGCTCTTTCCAGGCTACAAAGTTCCTTTAAGTTACTTTAGCTTATCACGGCTTTCTAATAAGTGGTAAATGTGATATTTTGCTTCGTTCTCCACATAGTAACATCAAGTTTTTTCCATATTTGCAGATGGAGCAGTACTTCAGTGTAATTTAGTTTGCATTAATGTTTATTCTCTATTTCCTGTAATTCTCTGCTTTATTTATTTTCTTTCCCTTTCATGTTGTAAATAATGACAGAGGCAGTCACGCTGTAACAAATGGAACATGGCTATTTCTAATGATCCATGCTATCCACATTAGCATGAGGGGGTTTGTTCGCTTCAAGTTTATGCCAGTTTATTAACATTTATCACTTGGATGAAATTGACATTTTAGTTGGTATAGAATTTCTATATAAAATCATAACTGTTCTTTGCCAAACAAGCAAAGGTTAGCAGTAAGCAGATAACATAGCTTAATGAGGTCAAATCAAGCTGATTCATGATCACTATGGAGAAAAATATCCTCCTGGGGAAAATACTTGTGCTGAAAAATCCCATAAACCAAACCACTTGTTTATCTGTCATCCCCACAGAGATAGTAATGTAATTACTCTCATAATTATCTTCATTAGTGTCAGGAATTATCTGCAATTCATTCCTCTGCTCTGAGTATGTTTGTTTATTTGCTGATTTTTCTCTCAGATTTAGCCAACAGAGCTAAGAATTTTGTATTTGCAAAGCCATACAGCAGACATCTGCGATGCGCTGTTCTGACATTCTCTCTGCTGAAATATAGATCGCTGTCTTTCAGTTTCAGAACCCCTGCGCCCATTCCCTGACATCTGCCCTTCATTACATGGTTCCCGTGCGACCAAGACGACAGATTGTCTATCCTCTGGAAGAGCTTGGCATAAACGCTCCATCAGAGCAGGTCTCCAAGGATCAGGTGGGTAACAGAAGCAGCAGCAGGCAGGAGGCACAGTGCCAGCTAATGCAGGGCTTGGCAGATGGGGTGGCATTACCGTCTTCGTGTTGATAGGTTGCTTCTTAATTACACCGAACATGGTGTCCATACCCTTACAATCCCAGCTTTGCTTCTGCGCCACCGTTGCTGCATCTCTGCTTGAATTTCAAATGCCTTACGGACAGCAGTCACTGAACTCTGATGTGTCTCTACTACATGCTTACAGTTGAACGGTGTTTTTTCGTGACGTTATTTCAAACTCCCGACGCATTTTTCAATGCTCTGACTTACAGTTTAGCCCTTCTTCCTGGTAAGTTCATTTAGGTATTGTGTTCTGCAAGGGAATAAAAGACAATGTTATGCTTCTGACTATTTCTGCAGAAACTGCTTAAGTAAATTTTATTTTTCAGTCCCAAGTTTCTTCCATGTGTGAGATACACTTCAAAATATCAGGAATGATTTAACAGGAAAGGAAAAGATTGTTTTCACTACCAAACAGGTCTTATTTATGTAGCACTTGTGCAGTCTGGATGTTCTAAATGAAAAGTGTCTTAAAATTTTGTTTAAGTAACGTGCACCTTACTCTGTCTTACATTTTTGAGTAACTAAAATCTGATGTGAAGGTGGTTTCTCACAACAGTAACCAACAGAGCTGAAACATTAGGAAAAACACTGTTTATTAGTGATGGATACTGTCAGTAGGTAGCTGTAATTTCCTAAAGAAACATAATTAGGGAGCTTTATGTCTGTCTACTAACTTCCAGTTGGCTGAGATGGCTCCCATATAATATTTTTAGTGCTGTCCTTTTCACAGTTAGTCATTTTTGGCATCCAAAGCTCTTAATGAGGCAGCAGTTGGCAAAGCACAATCTAGAACACGGCTGAGGCCGTTGATCTGAGTTTGGCTTTGTTGAGCAGTCTTCCCTCAAAGTGCTCACCCCTGCCTTCCTCTTCTCTGCAGAATAAACTATCTGATGCTTTTTTTTTTTTTTCTAAAGTACTTTTATCTTTAAGAGAACCTGTTGCACTCTTACTAGAAGAGCTCATTTTAGCATTTTTAGTGGAGCATGAAAATCACAGACTTTGTACTTTAGAGAGATTTGCAAATCTGTTCTATTCCCAGGTTCTTCCTGAGGACTTCTGAGTGTTGTAGGTAGTCAGATAATTGCTTAAAACCTTGACAGTTTAATGAATTTCTCCTTAATAAAATCTGTGGGATTTTTCACTAACCAAGTTTTGCTGGGGCTGGGGGTGAAGGCTAGCCACTGTATAAGTATCCCTGCATATGCTCTGGCATTAATTATAGATCTTTGACAGACTGTGTTCTATCTAAACTGACATCTGGGGTTGATCCCATGGTGGTAACTTGAGGATAAAGCTAGTCTGCTACTGCTGCCTGTCGTTTTCTGAAATACTAAGAACTTGAAACCATATGAAGCTAAATTGACTCTTCTGTTGAGTGAATAAAATGACCTTTGGCCACCACACGTTGGGAAAGCTTTATAACTTAGGAGGCAACCTACCATAGGAGACTGAGTGTGCTCATAGAAGTAGGAAGCTGGTGCTGCTTTTAGATGTTCTTGGATGTTTTGTAAGCTCTGGTGGCAGCCAGGCATAAGGCATTTCCCCTCTCTCTGCTCTAATGTTTCAGAAAGGAAGGTCGATCCCCATCAGTAATCTGGCACTTCCCTACAAAATCCTTTTGTGCATTTTATAAAATGACTATAATAAAATTTCATTAGGCACAAAATTATTGTACTACTTTTATGTATTATACTTCTAATGATCAAAAGGCATGCTCAGACACTCTGTAAACAGAAAAACACAATCTGTGCTGCGAAGACCAGTTAAATGTAATAATTCTGCATAATTAAAAGGCTGAGAATTGCCACCTTAAAAACAAACAAACAAAAACAAACAAAAAAAGCCTGTGAGACACAGTTTGGCCATAGAGGATGCTAGCAGGCTGTGAAGTGAGGTAAAGGGAAAGAGAAAACAAGGGGTCATAAGGAAAGTGTGGAGAAAAGAGGGAGAGAAGTGAAAGATAAAGAGGCTGGAGTAGGAACTAGTGCGAAGTTGTCCGAGGCAAGCACCTGGATAGAAGTGAGGAGAAAATATCTGCAGTCATCTTGGTTATGGTGGTTTGAAAAGAGACAGGGGCAGGGTCTTACAGTATCTTAAAAGCTTTGGGCAAACAGGGATTCCAAGTAGCTGAGACCGCTCCTCATTTCTTTATCACACTTCTCTGTTCTAGCTCACCAAGCTTCTTTGAGCTGAGGGGATTTTGCCCTCTCACATTAGACAGCACTTGTTTCTGATGTTAACCCCTGCCCACTTTGTTCCTGACAGCCAGAGGACGGGTTAGTGTTTGTTACTATCCTAACAAGCTCTTAGTTTAGATAGCTCTGCCACAATGGCAGGATCTTTTCACGTAAACTACAATACAGAGACTGTAAATGCCAGTCAATTTCAGAAATGTAAGGTTTGCATTTGATTGCCCATCCTAGTTAATTGCTTGAGTACCTATTGTTTACGATGGAGATGATTGTAACGAAATTCTTGCTTTGATACCCAGAAGATGCCCCTTGATATCTACCCGTCAACATCTGCCTCTCATCTACTGCTTTTGCAGCAGCCTTCCTCTTATGCCAGCCTTTTTGGAGCCATCTCTCTCCTTCTCTTGCTGCAGAATTTATTTTTCACCAGTAACAGCTCGGGGCTCAGCAGCTCAGCCATTCACCATTCAGTGTCTGAGCACAGCTCTTGATTTGTGCGTGTTACCTCTGTAGTCCTTTAGTGGCATGCTGGGGCTCAGTCAGTTTGTGTATCCTTAATGTGTTCCAGCCTGCTTGTGAGCATAAAGATTCACTCATAAATATTGACCCAGGACAGACAACTCAACCAGGACCCACAAGGGCTCTTTCCTTCTTCCTTCCTCCAAAGCCAGAAGCGAGAGCAGCAGTCTAAACCAGAAGAGCTTTGTCCCCAGCTGATTCTTGAGGAATCCCAGTCCAGATGGATCTTGGCTCTGCTGGAGAGGTGGTTCTCCTGCAGGTCTGGATCAGTTGTTGTAGACAGATGAATGCTGGAAATTGAGTCAGTGGTGACTCGTTCTTGTGGTCCCTCTGTCAGATCTCTCTGTTCTACTGCAGTGTCTGGAAGGGTGGAATTGGGACAATCGCCACGTGCCACTCTGATACGGATTCCTGGCCTGCTCACTCCTGCTTCTAGCCAGCAGCGTGAGCTGTATTTCATGGGATCTATGAAAGCGTAGGTCCTCCTTCCCTTGTTCTTTCTGGAAGAGATGGATGCAAGGTAGGGTGATTTACACTGAAAATATAGAAATTTATCATATAGAAACAGAACTCATCAGTACCTGAATGACTATTTAACTGTGGTCTTCCAGCCACCCTGTTCTCTCCATGTCCTTGTGATATTTCCCTTGGTTTGATATGGTTTCTAATTTGAGCCAGGCTTTGGGTTGGTGTTGCCTCTTTGCTTATCAAATGACCATGATGTTGAAGAAATGCAGAGTTTAGGAGCTCTACCTCTTCCTCCTCTGTTGCCCAGCCTTTTTATTACAGCTTTGCATATGTTTTAAGGCAACCACAATTTTTTTTCGCTCTCATTCTTAAACCATAAATCTGTGCTGCTTCACCTCTGTCATTTCCCAAGCAGTGGCTCTCCATTTCCCATGGCTATGACCATAGTAATATCTGCCTATAAGTCACTAACGACAGAGTAGGTTTTTACCCCACTCCTTGAGATGGCAAATATATTTTGCTGCTGATTTTGTGTGCCTGTTCCTGCAAAACTCTGGCTCCCATTGCTCTTCTGAAGAGATGTGGTTAAATCAGGTATGAATCGACTGAGAAGGCACAGAGGGGGAGGCATTTAACTCCCCTGTCTCCCACTGCAGCCCTCTGCAATGGCACAGATGTTAACGGTCTTATTTGCATCTAGTCCTGGAAGTACCCAGACCTGGGGATGCCTGTTCAGCCTGTGCCTCTGCATCAGGCATATCAGAGGTTCCCCCCATTAGCTCAAAATCGCATCAGGCTGTACATCTGCCGTGCTCCGGGCTTGCAGGACACAGACCTGCAGCAGCTCCTGTCTGCTCATTAGATCAAATGCTTTCTACAGCTGCTCCAAATCAAAAGGAAATCTCTTGATTTTCGTATTCTGAATCACCGGCCGCTATTGAAGTGCCAATTGGCAGAAGATCCAAAGATTCAAAATCTTAATTCCCACAGTGTTAAAACAGATTAGATTATTATTGTGTTTTGCACATCTGTCAGTCATTTCAGTCATGTTACGTTAAAGAACGGTTGGTTACAACAGCATACTAAATATCCTATAAAGTGCCCCTGGCCTTTGCGGTGCATGTCATTATTGGTGGAGTAGAAAACTATAGATAATTAAATAATTTTAAATGATTTCTTCATAAATAAACAATTTATAAACTTTTTGCTTTCTCACCATCTGGGAGCATTCTGTTATCCATCTGCTTCATGTAATTATCAATAAAAGGGAAGAATAGGTGATATAATTAACAAGAATAGCTGATCCACAGTGAAGAACAAAAATGTCACACATCTGTTGAATTATTTTCTTGTTTCTGCCCTTTCATTATTATTCATGCTATTGGGTTTTGTATATTTATTTTTATTTCATGGCTGCGTTCAAGCTGTCAGGTTTTATTGCCCAGTCTGGAATTGTTTTTTCTCCTATAGCTCATAAAAAGAAGACAGAACAGTTACTAAGGCATTAGAGAAGCCCATAAAGCGGTGTATAAACTTATTTTGAAAAAAAACCACCCAAAGAAATCCAACTCTTTCTCAGTTAATGTTGTACTTCTTAAGTGAGGCTGCAGGTGCATTACAGGAAATGTTTAAGTCAGGACAAGAAGCAGTGAGTGAAGGAGGGTCAGGCAAGATGCTGGAGTCAGATGCTCAACTCTGCTTTGTGCTCTCTGAACTAGTTGACTTCAAGAGTTGAGCATTGCCAGGGTGGATGGATAGATGTTTGGGAAATAACAGTGGGTGGGGAGAATGCCTCTACTGCGGCGAGTTCTGTGCTCCTCTGTGGCCATGGTTTCATTCCAGTGTGATTAAACAGGGTGCTTTCTCAGCAGTCCTTTAGTTCATAAAGACCTCCAAGCAAAAATAACTTTCATCTTACATAACTTTCATCTTGTAGCCTTTAATCCACTGTTAGAGATGATAAATTTTCCTCAAAAAAGTTAGTTGGAAGTTGGTTTACCTGAGTGGATAGCACAGGAATAGATATAGATAGCAAGATAAATACTGTTTGAATCTGAGGAAAAAAAAAAAAGAGCTCACATGCATGGAATTCAGTAAAGTGGTGCCTGAAAATGTGCCACCTTTTGTTCTGAGCAGTGGCATCAGCTGTGGGAGAGGGCATCCTTCTGCTCCTTCGCACTTGCATTGCTTTGCAGCTCTCTGGATCGAATTATTGTTACTGGGGTGGTGAAAGCCTGTTTAACTCGTGTGTAACCAGTTAGCCTTATTCATAGCACTAGCCCTTCTTCAAAAGAGGATTTTTCCTTCACCATTTTAAGCAAAACTTCCAGTGTCCTCTTTTCCCCTGAAAGCAGTCATGGAGCTCTCGCTGTCACACTATCAGTCGTGTACTGGTTTGAAATGTGTAGCCTGTGGACTCTGACTCTCTGAACCACCTAGAAGGGGTTTGCAAAGATAAGAAGCTAAGAAAAGCAGCCTCCTGTCTGTATTCTTACATTGTCTGTGTGTATTTCTGCACTGCCATGTGAAACCATCTAGGGCCAGAACATGAGAAAAGGCTGAAAACTTGCTCTCCCGTTTGTAGTCTGGGGAAAAAGTGGAAGCATAATCACTGACAAAATGGTAAATGTTAATCTAAGATTCGAGAAGGAGCTGGAATGCAAGGCACTGATAATAGTTCTCAGCACCACTATGAATGTATTTTTGTGTGTTTACTTCATTCCATGCTGATGCTTATGGCAAGTGTGATGAGTAACTGGCCTGAAAGCAGTTAAAAAAAAAAAAAAAAAAAAAAGGTATAATGATAGAAAACTCTTTAAGTTTTATGACATGTTTTTAAACGATTGCTTTTAGAGTGATCTTACAACTTCCTTCAAAATGTGGGTTCACACATATTCTGTGTATTGCAGAAGATAGACAAATGAATTGCAGTTGAGTTCCCCAATACTCCTTACAGATAAAAGCTGAACTGGGTCTTGAATGTTGTGGATCAAAAGTAGTAAGAGAAGGCTTTGTTCCATTTCATTTTCAGTTCTGTATGAATTCAGATGAGCACTAAAATGCACTGAAAGTGGAAAAATGCAAAAGGTTTTTTGAGGGTTGTTTTGGTTTTGTTTTGGTTTTTAATCATTAAACCTCTACCATTCTAACAGAGAATGAGTATAGTAAAGAGAGCCTGGACAGGATGGGGAAGAAAATTCCCTCCTCTTTAAATATCAAGATTCACATGTCAAAGTTAAACCAGAAGCATTCCTACATGTTATAATTTGTATATGAACACATTGGCAGTACAAACAAAGGCCTGGCACATATGGTTTTCACTTAACCAGGAAAGTAGTATTAATTTTTAAAGAAGTAACTGTTGCTTAAGATGCTATTGTGCTCGAGTAATGAATTTTTAATGCTTTTGTAGTTTGTGCATGGATTAAAATCCATTATTTATTGTACCACCACATGGTTGTTAAAGGTGATGATTTTATAGCACCAGTAGTCATGCGAACAGAGTCGTTCTGAACTGATGGCCGATAATAAATTTCCTTACTGTAAATGTCAGTGGGTTTTGTGTGTTGCTGCCATTACATCTTGTTTGGAAGGCTGAATATTGCACAATTATGTGAGGCACCAGATGGCATCATTAACAGGAATGCTCTGAATGTTTACCACTTATGTGCATGTGTGAAATTAAAAGTAAGATGACCTATCTTTATTTTGAAAGCATGGTGTCAGTACTATACAGGTGTTAATGACATTTGCAGCAAATGAAAATAGTCACTATGGCTTGTTTTAAAGCTTTTTCCAGGCATTTTGTAGATTGGAAGTATCCTAATTCCAGCTTGTGACGTGGACATGGGTATTTTTTCCACAGAAAGGTAACGCTCACTGTCGTGAAACAGAGAACCACAACTGCTGTCACTAAAATAACGGCCCTATAGCAAGGTGCAAAGCAATCTCCCCTTCTATCCTCATACTGTTACTTAGTTACCTCACGTTCATTATTTCCAGTGTGAAACGTGGTGATGATCTTTAAAGCTTTTAGTTTTATTCATCTCTGACGTTTTCCAATAAATTTGGTACGCTCGGGAAATGCTCCCTCTCTTGCCATGAGTCTCTGTGCAGAGAAGGTGCAGTGGACAGAGCTGTTTATGCCTCCTCCCTTTCCAGAGCATATACCGTCCTGTTTGAGATGGGTATTGGGGTAGTTGGGATCCGTTGTGGTGGTGTCTGGAAGTCCTCCAAGGGAAATATTCCTGAGCCAGCCAGCACTGAAAGGTTTTTCCAGTTAAGTCTCATCAGGGATGTTCAGGTTTGTTCATGGTGCCTTTTGGAGCTGGTGAGAGAGGTGAAGTGGGACTTGCCTAAAATCAAAGCTTAAGGAAGTCCTTTAATTCATTGTAGAAGAAAATATTGTAATGGCTGGAAATGCTAGCGGTATTTGCAGCTACGCGTAACTTTGCTGTTTATAGGTCATACTTCATTCTATTTTATTTTGTTTTGCGAAGGCGGTATAATCAATGTACACTCTGATAGCACAAGATCTCTGTGAAATAAACCCAAGAAGTTAAGGAGACGCTGTTGATGGTAATGATGGTCTTTGGCTGCCTGCTCAGACCCTGGCCCTGGTGCAGGCAAGTACTTTTCATAGCCATTTAGAATAAATGAGTGTTTTCCTATTAACTTTTAATGGCTTTGGTTCACACTGTTAGATCCCACCTTCTCTTGTGAAATTGTCAGTGAAGAATAAGCTTGGATTTTCAAATTACATCATTTGGAGTCTTATTTACCTGGCTGAAGTGATGTAATAACGTGCCAATACTTAATGAAAGCCGCCCTGCCTCTCCTGTATTTCCTGCCACACTTATGTCAGGAGTCCATGAGATAACATCTAGAAGGTAGTCCAGGCTGAAGTTCCTAGATGGTGCTACATTTTGTTTAACTTTCTGAATCTTGGAAAAAAATAGTAATACTATTTACTCTCTGTTCCCCCCTTTCCTCCCAAGAATGCCGTGAGGGACAGAAATAAACAGAAACAAAGATGAACTGGGAAGCTATGACTGCTGTTGGAGGATTAGTGACTTTCACAACAGATGAGAATTGGTCTCCTCCACAAAGCAGATTTCTTTATCTTAAAATTGGGATAAACTAACCCTGAGAGCCAGCCGTGTGACTGTAAAATGGGCTATAAAATCATCACCTTTACCCCTTGCCATTCTGAGTGGCTTTGATCCAGGTCCTGTGCCCTCCTGTACATCACTTTCTTCCCCTGAAAGAGAGGAGAACTGAACTCTTTGAAAATGGCACCGTTTAGAATTTAGCTGTTTGTCCTTTTAAGCTGAGCAGCAAACAATCGTGAGATCTTTATGTATAGAGTGTGAACTGTCCAGTCCTCTTTGGGCTGGGAATCCAAATGTTGATGCTAAAAGGAAAAAAGAGCAGTTTCTTACCATGGTAACAGTGGTTCTGCAAGGAAATTAAATATACGTGTCCATGCTTTTCTCTTCTTTGCTGCTCTGTGGAGTTTCGCAGGAAATCCCTGGATTCGCAGGGAGTCACAGGGACCGACACAGGGTTGCTCAAGAATATCGTGTTTTTCCAAACACTGAAGATCAGCATTTACCCATGTGAAGATTGGCATAATAATAGGGACTTTTTTCATAAAGGCCTTTGAGGTCTGTGAGTGAAAAATATTCAGTAAAGGCTGGGTATTATCTGTGCAAACGGGTTTTGTAGAGCCACGGTGACTAGAAAAGGGTTCTCTCTCGAAATGATGAAGGCTGCAGTCATCGTCACAGTTGTTTTTCTTTTTTCCTTCTGTTTCTGGTGCTTGTGTAAATCTGTGCATGCTTGGAAACAGGTTTTTGGAAACATGGTTATAGACATTTCTAATGAGACTTTTTGGAATGTAGCTAGTATTTAGAAATAAATAATAAAGCACGCTGAAAAAGCATGCATTTTCCAATCATTTTTGTTCATATCTCCTTAGTAAACACTGAATTTTTTTTTTCCTTTTTTTTTCTTGTGATTCAAATGGAGCTTGAAATTAAAATTGCTTTCATTGTTCACCTTCTTGTTTGCCTGCCACTATCACTGAGCTCAGCACTAATGTTGGGACAGGTTTGTTATTCATTTTTACTCCTGATGCTTTTTACAGTAACAGAATTCAAATTATGTAGATCCTGTAGCTCTCACTCTTTTCTCAGTAACAAATGCTAAATTTAAAGCAAAGCATTGCAGACCCCACAGGATTGGTCCAGGAGAGTCCCTGTTCCTTCCTGCAGCAAGGAGGGATCTGTGAAGGCGCCGAGTATCTAACAAGCGAGTCAGTCCCATGTTTGTCTTGTAGCACCCTGAGCAGCCCTTCTGAATTCAGGAGCTCTTTAAAATACTTCCAATTTAGCAATTGCTCGTGTTTGGCTAGATAAGGCCCAAATCCTCAGCATGTAATAAAATAATGTCTAAATTCTGGTGCATTGCAGAGTCTTTTCATGAAGAGTTCCTGTGATAAGTGCACTTTGACACACTGCTGGTGTTTTACTGGGATACGTTTACCAGTACCCAATTCAGAACGTAGCACTGCTCCTGTCCTGTCAAATCGTCTGTCTGACTTGCTTGTTAATTTTTAGGTGTTCAGTTTCTGTTATTTCTGTTTACACGGAGGTAATGTTTGCTATAAAATCACGCCTATTGTAGAACAATTGCAGTAAATATTTTTAGAAGCCCTCCAAACAGCTCAGAGTCCAATGTTTAAAAACAGAACTAAAACTTGCAACAAACTATGCTCTGTTGAGTAAATGTAAAATGAACCCCCCCAGGCGGTTTGGAAAAGGAGCAGCTGCCCAGGTGGGAGGTGCAGGCAGTGGTCAGAGTCTGCTTCACACGGTCTGGAAGTGCAAAGGAAAAAAATGCATACGAATGGATTTGCTAAAACCAAATAATTCCATGCGTTTCTTTCCATCGGTTACTGAGGGTAGAAGGATGAGTTGAATTGTTAATGCTTGAAATGACTGCTACTCTGGCGCGCATTCTGCTGAAAGTGAAAGACGTGGGGTTTGTTTTCAGTGGCGTACTCTAAGAAATGCAGAAGCAGTTTTCATGGCGGTACAGTCAGAAGCACCCTCCCTGTGGATGCCGCTGGCCGTCCCCATGCAGACCTGTCCCCCTGTGGTTTATGGCGGAGGGCCACCCTTGCCAGCAGCTGGGCTTTGGGGTGTGGGAGGCCCCTCTGCCTGCCCAGTGAAAAGCAGCTGGGCAGGTGGTAGGTACCATGGCAGAGGCTGCTGGGTACCTAAGTGGGCAGAAGGGAAAACCATCCTTTGGATAATCAAAGAAAAGACATTTTTGAGCTACGTATGCCTCTTCTAACAGTGGCAATTACTGCTTTGTGCCTTACGTTAGCTAATGATTGCTGTTTTATTTAATAAATTGGTTACAAAAATAAGCAAGCTAGAGTTTGTTGTTGACCTATCAATTATGATGTCTGATTACTCCTCTGGGGAACATATGTAGTCATTTGTCCTGACATTTTGTTAGAATAAGGTGGTATTATGGGACCAATCCACCTAATTCCTTACTCCCCGGGGCCATTTAGTGTACTTAGCTGTTAGAAAGGTGATTTCTGAAGCATGACAGCTGTTGGGGTTGGGGCCATTGTGTGGCAAACAAAACCAGTTATATTCTACCCCTGCGCTGCCTTTGTATCATCGATACAGAAGCCATTTCATAAATTAGAGACACCTCTTCCCAAGGAAGTTGTACTCCTGTTTTGTATGTCATTGTTGGAGTACACTTAAAAAAACCCCAACAAACCAGAACACCGGGACACTACACGGCGGTAGAAGGAGGTGTTTGAACTTGACTTTGCTGTAAGGTCTTTTGGGTTTATCTTATTTGCTGCTGACACTCCCACCTAAGTATTTTGGTTGATTAGGTACGTTACAGATAGTTCTCTTTGTGTTCTTTTTACCATTTTGTTAATCTCATTGAAAAACACATTTCAGCGAAAACATCACTAATAATTTGTCTAGAAAAGTAATGCCTTCGAAAGGAAAAGTAGCTCTCTGCATGCAGCAAAAAAAGCCTCTCAGTTCTTGTCTGCAGAGCTGACAAACCAAGGAAGTTGAGTACCAGGAGTAGGGCCTTCAGCACAGTATCCTCAGCCACTGTTTGTGGTACGCGAGATCTCCGCAAGTGTCAGCGCATGAAGAAAATCAAACATTGTAGCTGGGGCGTACCCATTTAGTGTCTTAAAAAACACAATCCAAGTTTTATTTGAAGGGGGGGGGGGATGCCTTTAATGATTGCTGTCATTTCTTCTAATTTCTTAAAATGTCTTCCAGTGATGTACGTGTTCGGTGCAATACGAAAGGTTTTTTCACTTTCTGAAAGATGGAAATATTCTAGCTAAATTTTCATGTATGATCAAACCGCTTTTTACTGTGAAATCCTGCTGTAAGAAGTGTTTGACTATGATGAAAAGCACTGGCTGGGGGTTGGATTGTCAGGCTTGTTCGCAGAGACTTGTGGATGATTTGTATAGCAGGGATGGCAGTGATACATCATTCTGTGGCTTAGCCTCAGCTCGTCGGGGCGTTTGGCGGTACAGGGCTGCCTGAGAGGCTGCGGGCATGTGCTGGCTTTCACCCGTTTGCCTTCCCGCTGAGCAGCCACCACGGGCTGCTTGTATGCTTTAATTATCTTCTGGAATTTTCTTAGGCCTGAATCGGAGCTGAATCTGGCTCACCACTGGATGTCATCGGTGCACTGTGGTGAACTGCAGCTGAAAGAACATTTATCTGGCAGTAAAAAATAACGTTGTCTGATGACTTTCAGTTTTCCCACATTCTAATTTACTTGCTGTGCAGTGATGATGGCTTGTGAGCAGTTGGTCCATAATCCTTCGGTAAGGTGCAGGACAGGACTTGAGTGCATTTATGAATCTGCAGCTACGCATTCTGTGAAATGGGAATGCATACAGCTCAAAGCAATAAGAAAATGCAGAACATGTGGTACTGTGAGATGAAAAGTATTGACCTGTCTTGAAAACTTGCCCTCTCTGAAAACTAAATATAGTTTGGGGCAGAAAAAAAATTAATCGAATGCAGTATTTTCTCTTGGCTCTTTCTTGCGTGTTTGTTTTGAGAATATCTGTTAGCTGCTGAGGCCTAGAGATGCAAATTAAAAACAGTACGTGGAATTTATTGTCTTAACCTGTGTTTGCATTAAGAAGAATGGAAACTGAGAAGAAAGTAGGGAGAAACCTTATAGTAAGACTTTTGGCCAAAATATTGATCTCGGTGGCATTGAGATACTACTCATTTGAGAGCCAAGATTTCAAGGTAGCTGCTCTGGATTCAAGAAAAAAGAAGGTTAATTCTATCATTTTGGAAGAGTTTTCAATTGAACACACAAAAATACTCAAGATGTAAGTCCCTAATTAATGTATTAGTAAAACCATTTCCATGAATAAACCAGCAGGAGTAAAAAGTGCTCTAGAAGGTGTAAAAAGGGCTTAAACATTCCGTAAATACATGTTCCCAGGCGTTAGCAAAATGGTAATAAAGTATAGAAGAGGAGGTGGTTTCTCCTCTCCTACAAGGACTCCGTAGCATCGCTTCCATGAGAAGCCAGACCATTAAGCTCTGCTGATATTCCCTGGCCTATTAAACATGCACATGTTTCACCATTTTAGTACCATTTAAGTACCCTTTATCTTGTGCACAGTATTAGTCGTGCCAGTGAGCCATAGTAAATTTTGTATGAATGCAAGGTAATGCAGTACTGATGCTTTAATGATTCTTAGCAGACTTTTGCTGGTTTGGTTGGTTGGGTTGGGTTTGGTTTGGTTTTTTAATGCATTTCTATGTCATTTTACATATTTTTTTTTTTACAGTTAAGTTATTCTTTGAACCACATAAATCGAAAGCTGGTGCTGGCATCTAAAAGGTCTATCAACACCAGAATTGTGGTGGTTGGCGCATCCGATGTGGGAATCTCTTTTCTGGAAACACTCATTTTCTGGTAAGTTTTTCATTTGATTAACCGAGAAGAATCTGTTACCTTTTGTTTGAAGGAGCTTCTCCCATTTTGAAGCGTGCTTTGAGTCTGTATCTGGGGACTAGCTGTTAAAGGTCTAAGCGTCTGCGGAGGTGAAGAGGTGGGCTCTTGTGACCTGGCTGATTCTGGAACTTAACAGTGCTGACGAAGTTACTCATAGAACCTGAAGAGGAAGGCACATGGAAAATGAGAATTCTGCCTACTTAGAATCTCCTTGACTGTTGTTCTTATACAAAAACACTGTAGGTGGAGGTTCAGCTCGTAGCCCTTCGTGTATGCTCCAAAGCAGTGTTGATCCTTGGACCTAGTCGTGCCCAGTGGGGTCACAAATCACTGTCTGCAGCCCTCACTTCTCTTACCTCATTGAGCTGCTGTGTTTTCAGAGCTGTGCAGAAAGGTATGATGTAAACTTGTGGAGTTGCAGTCTCACTGTGACTCTTTTGGTTCTGGTAACACCTTTGATTCTGATGAGGCCTTTAATGACTGTTACCATTACAGAGATGGTATTGTGCCTGTAGGGTGATCCTTTATGGGTGTCTTCCTCTGAGGTACTTCAGACAAGACTTTTCAGCCAGAAGTTTTATGTGAACCATGTTCTAGCAAGGAGCTCTTGCAGAACACATCCTTTTTGTACGTAGGGGAGAGCGCTTGTCTTTAGCGCTGCACAAAGGGAGACCTCCCTCCTGAGAGAAATTGGACATTGCTCTGACAGCACAGAAGGGCAGCAGTCAGCACTTGGTGCAAAATGTCACAGAGTTTATATTAATCTGTGTATAAATTTAAGAAAGTTTATTTTTTTTTTATTTCTCACATCAGCAGCAGGTAAAGTCTCCTGATCAATCTGAAGGCCTTTTAATATGATTTAGTTTAATTTACTCATAATTTTCTAATATTCCTTGCAAAGGTTACATGCACTAAAAATAGCTAGCTTGAATCAATTTGTAAGCCCCTAATCCTTAAAAAGAGGAAGTAGTTTTCTCCTCATTATTCTTCATACTTAATTATTTTACATTATAAGTCGCCATGGAAACGCACAAATGTAATTCACTTACCTCCATAACAATTACTAGAACTAGATTTTACAAGTGTTTTCAACTTCTTTGAGACTGAAGAAATACATTTCTCATTGAAGAGAGAAATAATCATGAGCATGGCCTCTCTCTCACTGGAGGGCTGCAGCCGGCTGCCTCTCGCTCCTGTGGTGCTGGGGCAGCTGTGGTACTGCCGCTGGCACCACATCTGCCCTGGCAGCACACTCCTGGGGAAGTTCGGTGTGGTCACTCTTTGAGCAGTGCTGCAGAGCAGCCATGGGCACTGCTTCTTACCCACGCAAACCATGAACCAAGCTTTATAACCCGGGCTGCAAAGGGGGAGAGTGCATTGTGAACTGTTCTCTTACAAAATGCTGCTTCGGTCTGTCACTGTGACTCATTGCTGAGCTCTTGGAGCTTCTGGAGAAGGATTGTCACAAAGGTTGGAGCCCTGGTGCACCCAAATTAGTGCCCGTTATTTCAAATGTCTGTGCAGAAATGCTGCAGATGAGCATATGGAATGACCTGTTAGTAGGGGAAGCTTCTTCCTAACGCTCAAGGTCCTCTGAGCCCTGAAGAGCTGCATCCCTTGTACTTAATCCAATGCTAGGTCAGTGATGGTGATCTCATTATTCGTGTTTCACCATTCCAATAAATATCTCCTGCTAAATGTGGGGACTTATTGTGGCCTTTCAGTACTTAGAAGAGGCCTACAGGAAAGATGGGGACAGACTTTTTAGTAGGGCCTATTGTGACAGGGCAAGGAGTGATGGTTTTAAACTGAAAGAGGGAGATTTAGACCAGAGAGAAAGATGAAATTTTTGATGGTGAGGGTGGTGAGACCCTGGCCCAGGTGCCCAGAGAGGTGGTCAGTGCCCCACCCATGGAACCATTGCAGGTGATGTTGTATTTTTTTTGCAGGTGCTCTAGTTGCAGGTGTCCCTGCTCACTGCAGGGGGGTTGGACTAGATGTCCTCTCAAGGTCCCTTCCAACCTAAACGAGTCTATAATTCTGTGATTCTACTTTTTTCCTCAGTGTGTGACCACATGCAGATGTGTGTTTTCAGCTGCAGTGCTACTTTCTTTAGGATGCATGTGAATATTTTTTTGTGCAGGAAACAGGCACAGCACTGGCAGCGAGGTGGACAGAGCCTGACCTTCCTTCTTGTGCCCAGCTGGCTGGCAGCAGGTACGGGTGCCAAGGTGGCTCTGGAGACTGCACCTTGGCTGCTGCTCTCCCACACATGAGGAGCTGCAGCAAGCTGGGCAGCAGAGTGGAGATGCTGTGGAAGCTGGGGAGCGAGTTGCATCATAAATTGCTGCAGTAATTAACTTCCCCGCAGGAGCATGGCACATGGGGCAGGAATTGTAATTCCCACAATTCCTGCGTGAGGCTCCTCCTGGGCAGCGCAATTATCTGCTTCCCCTTGCACAAAGCCGGGACTTAGGTCACTCTCCAGCACCATGGCAAGGCTTCTATAAACTGCAGCAGCATCTGAGCGTTTGTTACAGCGGTGCAAACTCTGAGCCACCTCTGGTCCTAACGGAGAAGCAGCATCTGAACAAACACTCGCCTTGTGAAAAAGTCTCAGCCCAGTAACGCGAGTCTCGGCCTCTATTGTTCTCTGCCCTCCAAACTGTTGGTGCTGCCTGGCGCTCCTGCCTACCCTTTGTTGTAGGATGTGGGGAGAAAAGCCCTTGCAGTGTCGCAGTGAATCAAGTCAAAGAAACTCCGAAGAGAGGTTAAGCTAAAATGCAAGTTTCGTTTGGTTTTAGCTGCCCTTGAGTGACTTGGTCTTGGAAGGAAAAAAAAAAAATTACAAGAAAATGAGTTTTATTAGACATTCTGGTAAATGTGTGTGTGCCCTCACATTTGTGGTACTGTGCGCCACTAACATTGACAAGTTATGAATTAAGACCCTGATTTACGACTACAGGAATTATTTCTTTTTAAGTTACCCTTCTTTTTTGTCATCCCCACTGAGATCAAGTGTGCATATAATGAACTTAGAAATGAAAAAGCTGTTTTAAATACTCAGCCTGCAAGTATTAGATTCAAATTGTATCTGAAAGGAGTCATGAATTCAGTTCAGAGTTCTGCACATATCAGTTCTTGGAGGTGAGGTTCAGCAGGAGAAATACCAACTGCAGTGAAGTGATTTATTTAAGAACCTGTGAGCAGCTAGAATTGGGGATACTGATACACCCAAATGTATATCCTGATGAACAAAAGCTACAGCCCAGCATTCTAATCTTTGCATATCCCCAAGTGCTTTAAAAAATAACCTTGCTGCTAAATACTAATTTACCAGGAGGGCAGGGGTTTTTTTTTGCTGCTTCTTGTTTTCTTTGATAATTTAAGACTGACAGTCACGGCAGCAGCGTTAGGTCAGAAGAACATCCAATTAAAGCAGCAGCATTTTGGGTTTATTCTGTCGGAGGATCCAGGGAGCAGCATAGACCTGTGTGCCCTGACAGCAGGTGATTGAAGTTTGGCTGCAAGAACGCAAAAATCTCACTCACAGCAGTATCTTGTCATTGGTTCCAGGGTAGTAGTGAACCAAATAGCTTTTTATCCACCTCCTTGCATATAGCTGTGGAAAGCATTATTGTCTTCTCATTATAGGGAAAACCCTTCTTAATGCGTGATTTTGAAAACCTCCTTCATCCAGCCCCTGGTGTAAACAATGACTTATTCTCAGAGGACACTGGAAATATACATAATGTGCTACACCAAACAGCAGTAAACAAACTGTGGCGAGGATCACAGTGTTTTCTCTGCAAATGGTATGAAATGTATTTCCCTTTCCATGTGGATGCAGTAGAATAAGTATTGCATTTAAAAAGCAAATGGATTAAAGTATATTTTTGTCAAAGCCCCGAACTTTTTTTCTTAAAGTAGAGCTAGGATCTAACACAGTAAATCTGTGAGGTTTTGTCTGCAAGACCGTTTCTCCCTTGCAGTTAAAGGTCTCTCAGATTAGCTTAGAGGTGGCAGGGATTTTTAAAATGCGGTTTCTGATGGAGCAGCTACAACCACCGTTATCTGGCAGCACAGTATTATACAATATCCTGCACATCTGTCCTGGTTGGCAATAGTTAGCATAATGCTTGCTGTTTAATTAGGCTTTTTATCTTTGCATTTGTCTGAGAACATCTGAAGCCTTCCATGTTGCCTGTCACTAATTAGTTGACTAATTAAATAGTTAGTGCTTACTTGCTGATCACAGAGCTAACATGTAATGAATGGTTTAGTGATCTTTATTGTTTTATACTATCTATCTTTGCCACATGAATTGATATACATGTGCTTCCTTCTGACTGCCTTTTATTCATACCAAGGCAAACCCAGAACAATGTTGTAGTCGACCATGTGTTCAGTGTCACCGGGCCTGCATCCTTCAGACATTGTTGCCTTCCATCATTTCTGGTGAATAGAGATCGAGTTGTGACAGAGATAAATAAGATAGGTCATATCTCACCTTGTTGCGCAGCCGGGATCACAATGAACGCTGTCAGTGACTGATACCAGACATAAACTGGGGGAGAGGGTATGGGTCAAGATCAGCCATCCTGACAGCCCTTCGACATGCCTCTGCCAAAAAATGAGACTCAATTAGCAGGGATATGTGGCTATTTTATACTTCTTGTCTGGCCTTAGAGGCAGTTTTCAGTTTTAAATAAGTTTATTTCAACTTTCAGTACTCGCCCTTCAAACATATGCAAACGCTTTTCTGAGCCCAAACTATTCTTTCACAATTTAAATTTCCAAGTATTTGTAGATTTCAAATGCTCATAACTTCTCGTTGCATGTTAAAGCTGATGTTGGTAATAGTAGTTTTCTTGTAAAAGGCCTGTTTCCAAACGGCAATGAGTCACAAGAATTTCCACAGTTATATTTTGTCTCTCTCGGAGCTCTCCTGCTGACCCAGTATGCCATTATCACGCTGCTGCAGCAGCTCCGTGCAGGGCTGTAACCTGACTACCTGAAGCATCTGGTAGCTCTCTGATCAACGTGGTGCAAAGCAAATAAAGAAGCGTTTCTGAGTGCAAACACTGCATTTAGGTTTTCCAGCTCTCTGCTCAAGTGATGGAGGAGATGCACTCTCTCTTCTGTTCATATTTATTTTTTGTTTGAAGTTTGTTTCCCAGAGCTGCAGTGGAGCTGTAACTACCGAGTTCTTCAGAGCAGTTTATAAACTGCCCGTGGGGTGGTTTTGAAGCACAGAAGACTGTTCAGACTACTACAGTGGAGAAAAGAAATGAGTTGGCTGTTAAGTTGTGATCCTTCCCTCTAGTGATTAGTGTAGTTTTGATTCCTCATCATATGTGTATGTATAAGTACTCCAGTGGGGTAGAGTGAGGGTTGTGACAAATGGAGATCACTGTTAGAAGGTACTTGCTCATTTCTAATGAAGCTTTATGAGCTGAGATGTTAAGGTTCCTTTTCTGGATTGCTGTGATTACCCTGAGGATGCAGGAAGGAGATGAGCCTCAGGGCAGTTTACACTGAAATGAGAGTTGGGAGTACATAGGTTATGGTAATGAGATGGTGAATCTTGCTGCATGTGGTGGTACCTAGACTCCCCAAACTTCTAGCGGAGGTCTGTTAGGTCAGGTGGGGCTCCTCAGGGCTGTAGCTTGGTTGCTGCCAGTGCCCATGTCACAGCACGGCCCTGCAGCGTGAATGGTGACGTGTGGTGCCATGTGCTGTGTTTCCCTAGGAGCGCAGTGGTCAGTAGCGTAATCAGGCCTAATTTCAGCGTGACGTGAGCTGCGGGGTGAGGGCCATTTGGGCAGGAGCTCTTGAAGAAGCACCCTGTTGCCCTGGAGAGGAGCTGGGCGTTGCATGGCTCTGCAGCTCTGTCCCTCTCAGCACCGTTCTGCACTGAGGGCCGCAATATTGGCGAGCAGCTGAGCTCACCAGGCTGCCAGGGCCAGAGGTGCTGCGAGGCCTGGAGCCGCAGCTGCAATGTGCAGATGTTTGAGAACAGGAATTTTGGCCCAGCTGACTCCTCCGCCAGCCGTGTCCCCATCCTTCCTGGGCTGCCAGCTTTCTGTCAAGAGGACATGCCACTGGCAGAGTGCCTCAGAACATGCAATTTTTATAAGTAGCCTCTCTTTCTGTGTGCTCTTGCTGTCAGGAGAAGGATGTGCAGTCCTGGGCTATAAGCTAGGAAAAAAACATCAGTACAGATCTCGAGCCCTTCAAATTCAGGTGAAGGCTCTCGACACCCATAGGCTCTTCTGGGGTGTATTCTTTTTAATGTCTGTGAAGGCTGCAATGTCAGGTCTGCACTAAGCGACATCACAGAGCCAAAATATTTATCTTTTCTGCAATAATATGGAAAGTTGGGGTCTGGTAAGTATTCAGCCATAAAAAAAATCCACCTGACTTTTAACACTGGTGATTGGGCAATAATATTTAAAATGGCCTATGGACAATCTGGAATTTGCACTGTACATTATTCACTGAAACATTCACACAGGAGCTGACAAAACAGCAAAAAAATCTCAACCACACTCTAATTTTACTGCCCGATTTATGGTATCTTTATTTATGGAAAATGGTGTTGACGTCTCTCAGCTGCGGTTTTGAATCTGCCAGGTGGTTAGATTTAAACAGCTCAAGACTGGAACTACCAAGGCCCTCATCACATATCCCTCATTTTCTGTCTAGGAAAGGAATTGCCTTGGTTTATAGGATGAAATGCTGAAACTTCTATGGAATGGAAATCAAAATTTTAGTAAGGAAACGCTTTCACTAAAGCAGTGGTTGGATGGTACTTTGGACAAACTCAAAGCCAACTTGGATTTGGGATGGTAGCACTAAGCTTGTGAACTTTGTAGCTGTGATGTTCCCCTCAAGTGTATGGATGTGTCCGATTCAGCTGCATATTTTGGGTGGGCCAAGGAAAGAGCTCTTCAGATTTTCCTGTTCTGTCATGTAACCATTTGTACTGGAAAGACTTTGCCACACTGATTTTAATTAGCTAAATGCTGGCAATGCCCTAGATCCGGAGTGAATACTCTAGTTTTTGCAAGAGCCTCCTGGGAAATGTGTAGCTGGGTTGTCAGGTGAGCCATGGTTTGCTTTGCGCTTTGCTACCAGAACTGGGTGTTTGCTTGCAGCCTTTCTCAGTTCAGAGTGTTGAGGCAGTTCACGTTGGGCCCTGAAGTAAAATCACACTAAAGGAGGAAACAGGCAAATATGTTAATAAGCAGGTACTTTAAGGCTTTGTGTTGTGTGAGGAGTTTGCTCTTGAACTCTGTGCTCCGGCGTTTGTATGTTGATCTGCGCATTCCCAGCCCGGCAGGCACCTCCAAGTGCAGGCAAGATGCAGAGTCAGAGACTTCTGAGGAGAAAGCATAACAAGAGGTGGTTACCGGAGGGAGAAGAGCTGAGTGGTAAAATTGCAAAAGTCAGTGTGGGTTGAGAAGCAAAGTGTGGAAAAGAATTAGTTTAACAAAGGGAAAAAGGCTTGACAGAATTACAGTAAAGAGCCACAATGGCTAGAGAAGAATGGTGCAAAACTTAATAGGGAAAGCAGAGTTGGCATAGGTGAGGGAAGCAAAAACAGTTGCTGGGAAATGAGGTGATGAGAGGGGATAAAAGCAGTGGCAGTGACAGAAGGGTGGCTTGGTTGTTTCAGAAAGATGACTTATGATACGGGAGTTTGACAGAGAAACTGGAAAAAATACATGTTTGGTAATGTTCAGGGAGAAATTGGGATCATGGGGTGATATAAAGCTAACTGTAAAGCCGCTGCTGTTTGGAGATGAAATTAATCACCAGTAAACCTGGTGGGAAGTTTCTGAAAAAACAGTAGTTTAATAAATAGCACTGTCCCATCAAAATGTAAGTTTTTGAAGGGAGAATGTTGTTTTGGTATCAGGAGGGAGTAACTGGGACATGATGAAACAAATTGCTTCAGTGTCATTTTAAAAAAGGTGGCTCTTTTGTTTTTAAAGAAACTACATCTCAAATTCTTTTAAAAGAAAATCGGAACCAAACATTCTCTTTCTCAGCTCTGTTCTGAAAAATTCAGGAGATCGTTTTCTGCAATTAAGAAGGATGCTGAATTTCACCAATGTTGTAGCCTATCTTGGAATGGAAATAGTCATGTTTTGGGAAGAAAAAGGTGGGAATTCTCCCAGTGAAGTAAGCAACCGACTCATTGTCTCTGTTTAAAGCTCAAGGCAAGCCCATGTGAAACAGAGAGCAGGATTTCTCTCTATTAGTCCCCTTCCTCCCTCCCTTCCAGAGAAGGATAAAAAGGGGAGTAAGGAAAAAGAAAAAAATGCCTCACCCAAGACTGAAAGCTAAGACTATAGCAAATCTAATGAATAACAGGAGAAAAAGGAATGTTAAGGACAGAAGGATACAGACCTCTATACAAAACCCGCTGTGGGGTGGCGATGGATGTGCAGCACACATGGAGTCAGGACCCCAAAAAACACAAACAAACAAAAAAAGCCTGAAAACAAAAAAAAACGCCAACCAACCAAAAATAAAACAAACAAACAA
>JAAGNO010005809.1:131904-153426 GCA_033439905.1 Ceryle rudis | reverse complement strand
GTAAAGAACTTCCTCCTTATTTCTAATCTAAATCCACTCCTTTCTAATTTAAAACCATTGCCCCTTGTCCTTTCACTCGAGGCCTTTGTAAACAGGCCACCTCCAGTCTTTGTATAAGCTCCCTTCAGGTACTGGAAGGTGGCTATTAAGTCTCCCCTGAGCCTGCTCTTCTCAAGGCTGAACAATCCCAGCTCCTTCAGTCTGTCCTCATAAGTGTTCCAGCCTCCTGATCATCTTTGTGGCCCTCTTCTGGACCTGCTCCATCAGGTCCATGTCCTTCCTGTGCTGAGGGCTCCAGAGCTGAATGCAGTATTCCAGGTGAGGTCTCACCAGAGCAGAGCAGAGCAGAGCAGTAGAATCACCTCTCTCGATCTGCTGGCCACACTTCTTTTGATGCAGCCCAGGTTCCGACTGCCTTTCTGGATTGCAAGCACACACTGTCTGCTCATGTCCAGCTTCATGTCTACCAGCACCCCCAAGTTCTTTTCTGCAGGGATGCTCTCTATCACCTCCTCCCTCAGCCTGTATTGAACTGAATACATGAACTACTAGTTATTCTAACAATACAATAACTCCATTGAACCCATTATATTTTCTACAGGGTAAAACTGTTCAAAATGGGGAAGCTGTATTTGGGCTCATAACATATATCCGTTCAGTTCCTTCAGTGCATTTTAGAGAAGCCAGGTATAAACATTCCGCATGGAAACCTTTAGTTTGAGAAACAGAGTTTATAATGGAAACAGTAATAGAGTGACCCACTGCTATTGAGCTGGGCAGTAATGAATGGCCCCCTTCCCTGGTGGATCCCCTTGGACAGCAGAGAAGGGTTTGTGAGTCCTTCGAATGATCAGTTTTCTGACTGCCTAGCCATATCACTAATAATGTGATCTAATTCAGCATACTCCAATAACCATATCTAAACTCTCTAGAGATTTATGTTTAAGAAAAGATTTCTACAAGAATACCGATCCAAAAGGATGTATTTTTCACTGATGCGAGGACTGTAAAAAAATTATTTTTGCAATGAGATAGCATTTTCTTTCCCCTTGTGAAACACTGCTGGAAATCATGATAAATAAATACAATGTCAAGTTAGAAAAAATGTTGTAGTTTCATGTTGTTGGTTTGCAAATTGAATTTTTACATAAAATTTACAGTAAATGGAACCTCATTATACAGTGATGGGGTCCAGTATGATCCAAATCATTAAAATCACTGTACTGCTTAATGATTCACTAAGTGGTACTGCAGTGCCATAAATTTAGCACTAGTTTCATGATTCAAAACACCAGACTGAGACACCAGCAAATCGTATGTGGATCATTAAATTTACAATGAATGTCAGAGATGAAATAAGGGGGAAAAAACACTTTGAGAGATAGGGATAATATGTGCTCTAAGGTGACATCCATCAAGATAAATGATCTTATACCACTTGTGCTTGGATAATAATGGGGGGTTGTTTTTTTGTTATTCTTCATTTCATAATTTCTAAAGGGGATGGAAATCTAAGCCCTTTAAGAATTAAAGTGTCTGTCATTTTCTGAGTACCTTGTGATCTATTTTATTTGTATTTATACAATGTACATATGCTGCTACATTCTTCTTTGACCCCATTGGGCGAGATCCTCCCCTTAGTCGGATCAAAGTATGCCAGCTTCGTAAATATTACAATAGTGGATTACAATAGTGTAAATAGTACACTATTAGTACTCTCAGAACCCCAGAAAATATTTTGTTAGATTTCTGTATATGTAATAGCTTTCTATTATAATAAAAGATCAAATAAAGAAGTTCCTTTGTAATAATAATAGAATTACTCTTTCATATTTCATTTATATACACACTGTAGCTTACATACGTAAATATAAAAAATGTTATCCAAAGGAGCAGTATAGTTTTATTCAAGGTATGAGCATGGAATGCTCCAATCTTTTATTCTTAGAAGACTGAATATTTAGTTTTTGTTTTGATTGAATATTTCATTGTTTTAACTCTTTTTCAATACTTATTCCATATTATGAAACACTCATCATCAAAACAGTAGATGTGTTAACTGCATTTTTCTGAACCAGCATATACTAGGTTAGGTTTGAGAAGTAATGCATAGTTTTAAAAACAAAGATTATGCATGGATTTTCAGAAAAAAGTTGTCAACCACATCAGTGTGACTGAATGAAAGAGTTCACAGTTTTATTCAGAAAGACATAAATTGATGTTTTGAGTGAAAACAGAACTAAATCTGTTTAGTGATTTTACTTTTCAGCTCAGTTCTTCTGACTAACTGCACTGTCTGAAGTTAGCAGCCTGTTTTCACAGGCAGTGTCTGCTGCTAGCACTGATAACACCTCATGTTTAGAGTTACTACCAAGGATTGGTATGCAGACCATATACATCATATTCAGTATAAAGCTGAAGGTTCAGGAAGGTCTCACCCTCTCTTTGTCCTCTTGGCCTCTTTGCCAGCTTGGTTCAGGTTCTGTTCTGGTTTCTTCCTCAGAGCATCCAAGGAGGACTCTGTCCATTCTGCCTTCGATCCCAATCAGTGTGTTCCTGAATCTGGTACTATAAACCAGCTCCTGAACACAGTTCCCATCTGCTGCTGGGCCCAGTTTGGGACTCTCCCAGTGTTTGCTCCACGGCATCAGTGGTGATGGTGATGTAATTACCATCGGGGAGTTGGTTTCGATACTGGGTTTGTATATATTGTATATATTCCATTTTTATTATTATTATTTATTTTCCATTTAAGCTGTTAAGTGTTCTTTTTCTAATTGCGAAGTCTATCTCCCTTATTCCCTTTCTCTTCCCCTTTGGGAAGGGAGGGGTGTTAACAGAGAGTGTATGTTACAGGTCTAAGGAGCCACCCTGACCCTAAACCCCGACAACTGAACAGAATGAAAGATATATTCTTGAAGTTATTTCACTATCTGAGCTCTAATGAAACTACATAGAGAAGTAAGGTCTCTGAGATTGTTTATCTAAGCAGGAGAAGGTATACAGACTTTTTCCAAACTTTGTTGCACTGCCTTGTTCAAAATTTCATCTTATTTCATTGCAATGAGATGCCAAATGCAGTAAAAGTTAGGACATAAATACTGCAAAATAAAGCACTTCAACAAAAATAGAAAAAGTTTGACTTACAGAACATAAAATTATAAACCAGAATTATTATTTGGGAAACTATATTATTATTTTAATGTCAAGCTAGTTAGCATAAAGCATGTGAAAGATGGGGCTTGCTTCCTCCATTTCTGTCCTGATGAAAGTATAAAATTAAACTATCTGCCATGGAGTCAGAAATGTAAAAAATAAATAATCTTTTTCAAAAACTTGGTTATGAAGTGACTGTGACCTTAAACCCACTTACAATCTGTATTGCTATTATGTGCAGTTACTAAAAAGAATAGTTAAAAAAATACAGGAAAGTCCACAGTATCAATCTCTGTCACTTTTTGTGTCCCTCGGTAACATGACTCCTGGTAAGTGTTCTGTCCACCATTTTTGCTGTTCTAGCTTCATGAGCAAACTCTTTCTCTGTTGCCTGTCCTGACCATCTCTTTTTTCTTTCAAAATGTAAGCTTTCTGCTATTTGTGGTAACTCCTCAGCTCCCTTTTTAAGACTGCTACATTGATTTTTCATCAATCCACAGGGCTGGTATCTATTTCAGTCCACACTTTGCATGATAGAAACAGTGACTCCTGTTATTAAAATAAGGCAAGTTTAGGCTACATATAATAATTACTTCTGGATCAAGTAAAGAAGTGGAGAAGAAGGAAAGTTTTGGGGTTTATGTATCTTTTTTCTGCACATATGAGAGCTTAAACAGTGGAAGAGTGTTCAACGGCTAGACAGGTCTTGAATTAGTTTGTGATAACATTTTACACACAGTTTTTAAATCACTGATATCCATAGGATTTTACTAAAAGGACTGTTTACAAATATAGTTTCTGTTGTAAGGATGTTGCAGGTTGTTTGCATTGTGAAATAGTATTAAAAAACAATTATGTCAGACAACCAGGATTTATTTTTTTTTTTTTTGTCCGCACTAGTCTAGTAAAAGCAGAAATCAAGATAAAAGGAAAATGTTTTAATTTACTTTCAGACAAAAGAAATGCTACTAAATTTGGATATGTGGAAATATTGAACTTTCACTGGGGAAAAAATTAAATTATTTGAGGCCCTAGTGATCACACATAGGATCCTGACAATTTGACAGGTATGAATTTATCTCACTTGTGAATGAATAAACTTTGGTAACTCACTTGAGACTGAAATATTTTGAACACATTTTCCCTGGAACACTTCAAAAGACATAGTTCGCTTCTGCCTCTACCAAGCAGGCTTTTTTGTTACTTTCAGTTTACTGAGTTTTTTGCACTGCAAGTTTGGAAAATTAACATAATAAAAGCCTATCAGTGAGTTTTAGTCATGTAAGAATGAAACCAAATTAACTCTTTGATTATTCTAAAGTCTACACAGTCTTTTTTTTTTTTTTTTTTTTTTTTTATATCACCTGAGAGAGCCTTCATTCATTTCCCCTAAATCTTGCTTCATCTGTGCATGCAAATTCACCTCACTTTGAAAATACAGGCATACATTTTCAAAGCAATGCTTCAATTTATTTGGTGAGTGACTTCAACATAAGCCGTGTTTTCTTCAGCTGACAAGGGGACAATCTGTTATGGCTCAATGGGATAAAAATACTGCCTGGGGACTTGCCTCAAGGTGCACCAAGGTGCATCTCCAAGAAATGCTGCATAAATGAGAGTACAGGGCAGGGAGTACACACCATCTGATGCTCACAGCCATGCATGACTAGGTTATAAGGGATTACAGCTGTCTGAGTGTGCTTTGTAGGTGACTGAAGTCCATTAAACTTGTAGATTAGGGTTATTTTGTTAATGGATTATCTCCCTTAAATAGTCACTGACTGTCAACTGGCAATTGTGACACACACATGTACAGAGAGATTCTCATCTCAAACATGCTCTTTAAAATTTAATAACAAAAATATATAAAGAACTTGAAAATTAAAGCTTGAAAGGATAAAGAAAAAATGGACAACGAATATGAAAGTCACTAATGCTTTAAACTTTGGCTTGTGTTTATCAAGGTAAATGTTGCTAAACTTCTGATGCAATGTGAAGTTCTAAATGGTCTTGTGTAATATGTGATAACAATAATGATTCCAAAGTTTTCTGAAGGTTGAAAGAGATATTAAAAACTTTCGTTGGTTTATAATCTTCTGCTGACCAGGGATATGAAACTGAGAAATCACAAGATCACAGAATGGCTGAAGTTGGAAGGCACCTTTAGACATCATCTAGTCCAGCCTCTTGCTCTCAGCAGGGTCAGCTGGAGCAGGTTGCTCAGGGCTGTGTCCAGTTAGGTTTTCATTATCTCCAAGGATGGAGACTCCACCTCCTCTCTGGGCAACCTGCACAAGTGTTTGGCCAGCCTTATTGTAAAAAATGTTTTTCTTAAGTTTGTATGGATTTACCTTCCTTTCAGTTTGTGTCCTTCACCTCTTGTCCTTTCACTGAATATCATTAGGAAGAGTCTGGCTCCATTTTCTTTACCCACCACCATCAGGTATTTATGACACATTTTGATAAGATTCCCTTCTCCAGGCTGAATGGTCCCAGCAATCTCAGCTTCTCCTTTTATGTCAGATAGATATGAAAATATCTGATAACATAACCCCAAGTATTTCTACACTTAAAGAAAAAGAGAAAATCAGAAGATTCCCAAGTTAACTGAAGATCATTATAAAGATTCGGCTGAAAGTATGTGATAAATAATAAAATGTTCTAAGACTGATAATAAGCTGAATCAAATTTAGCCTTTTTGGAAGTCAGGAATCATTTCAGTTTGGCCTCTTCTAGAGACATCTAGACTGGTCTCAAAAAGATTTAGAGGGCTAGTGTTAAACTATTTTTTAAAAATTCAAATCCAGCTTCACTTGTCTTTCAACTATAGAAGCCTCCCAAACCTTCCTAAGTGAAATTGGTACCACATATTCTCATCTCTGCGACCTCCTTTACCTGCCCTCTTAATTTTGTGGTCTGTCCTGCATCTTCGAACAACAGTATTAGATCGAGTATAGGCTCAGTTTCCTCAAAGGACACAGAATAAGTCTGGGAAGAGTGAGCTATTACTCCACACAGGAGCAAGTCATACCACCCCCCTTGATTCATGGTCATGGTTTGTGTACAGGTCATTTGTTGCCCCACCACATACGATACTTTGAAGTTATTTTCTCTCTAAAGCAGATCAAGCTACTTTGCTTATGTCAGGGGACAATACCTAGATGATTGACAAACACAATAGAGTTGCTGCTGTGTGGTAACTCAAAAAAATAGTAATAGGTGGACCAGAACATAGGAGTCTGAGAAGAAAGAGATCCCCCAAAATCCTGTAACTGATTGTGCTCAAATCTGTTCCTGGTGTGTTGGTTTTGGCTAGGATAGAGTTAATTTTCCTCATAGTAGCTAGTATGAGGTTATGTTTTGGGTTTGTGCTGAAAACAGTGTTGATAACACTGGAATGTTTTTTTGTTATTGCTGAGCAGTGCTTGCACAGAATCAAGGCCTTTTCTGCTTGTCACACCACCCCACTAGTGAGTAAACTGGGGGTGCACAAGGAGTTGGGAGGAGACACAGCCATGTCAGCTGACCCCAACTGACCAAAGGGATATTCCATATCCTATGACATCATGCTCAGCCAATAAAGCTGGGGAAAGAAGAAGGAAGAGGGGAGGACATTTGGAATGGTGGTATTTTTCTTCCCAAGTAACCATTACACATGATGGAGCCCTGCTTTCCTGGGGAGGGCTAAACATTGGCCTGTCAATGGGAAGCAGTGAATGAACACCTTGTTTTTCTTTGCTTCTGTGTGCAGCTTTTGCTTTACCTATTAAACTGTCTTTATCTCAATGCACAAGATTTCTCACTTTTACTCTTTCAATTATCTTCCCCATCTCACCAGGGGGGAGTAAGTGAGCAGATGTGTGGTGCTTAGTTGCCAGCTGGGGTTAAACCATGACACCTGCCTACAGGATTTTATAGATTGTGGGTTTCATTTATATACTGAGTTCTTCCTGAACAGGTAACAAGCAAAAATGCTTCTCTATACTTTTGATTCCTGTGGTCAAAGGATTATTATTTGCTCACAGGGCTGAAGCTCAGCTTTGTATACTAAAAATCTGAATTTAGGTTTCTAAAGGGAGGTACCAACATGTGAGTTAGGTATCCAAGTTTCCATTTACGCAATACAATTAATACATTCCAGAGAACTCTTAAAATCACCCTAAAGTAGATAATGATATTTAGTGAGACGTACAGCCTTCTTGTTTGTATTGACTAACATTCAGGTGACCAAAATGGGACAGTTTACATATAGGTACTGTCATTGAGACACTTAGATTCAATTTTGCAGACTGCACTGAATACCTCTTGGGGATGTTGATCCACTGAATTCATTGCTGTCTACTTCATGCTTTGGAAATGCACTAGCCTTGTAGGCTTCTTCCCATATTGTATGACTCACGTGCAGAATCTACACACTCTCTTCTCTCCAAAATTCCTCATTTGTCTGCATCTGAGGAGATCTATTCTGTAGATCTGAAGGAAGTACACTGATGGCAGTTCTTTTTCATATACGCTTATGAGTCTAAGTGTAACAATTTATTCATTGTAATGGTGTCCTGATTGGACAGCAATGGCCCAGGCAGAGAGGTTTTACTTCTTTGAGTAATACACATCAATGCTGATGTTCCTGTTGTCACCCAAGTAATACATCTTCTACAGGTCTGACCTTCTTCTGAAATCACATTAATGAGACAAGTATGAGCTAGGTGACTGATAATAGCTGATCCACGTGCCTCCTAGGTCTGATGCTCTCTCTGTTTCTTCTTTTCTTCTGTAAAGTACTAAAACTAAAAAAAGAACATGTCACTCATCTGAGATGCATGTTAAGCTTGTCTTGAAAACAATAGTGTAATTTAAACAGGTTAAATCAATAACAGGAATATATATCTTAAACCAACATTATGACACATTTTTTTTTTTGTATCTAGAGTGCATTGTAAAGTAGTCAGATAGCAGACAGTATCTTAACTAGTAAAAAAAATGACATATCAATCACTTTTATTGTGCTCCATCTTCATATGACATTTCAGTTCTTTGTTTAGATAAGAATCATTGTACACAACTCTGCAGAGCATTGTTTCTTTAGTCTACCCATGTCTAAGGCATCATTATTTAAATAGGAGGATTTCTACTTACAATATAATTATGGTGTATGTATATAATTATGCTAACACTGCATTAGGCATTGATTGACAAGATGAAATGTAACATGAATAGATTTCATGGTAAATATAAATGTTTGGTTTAAAGCTGTAAAGAGATTTTAAAACCTTCCTTAGTTAAAAATGTTAATTGTGAATTGTAGTAATCATAGTATTACACTACAGCTGATTCATTAGCTGGACTGCATCCACAGCATGAAAGATATGGAAATACATGTCTTTTAAGGGATATGCTTATTTATTTATATGTTAAAGAGTTTTCTGTATTAATACTCATTCTCCAAAAGCAACACATAATTTCAAAATTATTTCTTACCAAAATATATATAAAAACATTGAAAAGGGGAACTCCTGTGAGTCCGTTAATGTCAGAAGAATGTCTTTTAATTACTTACTGATAGTTACTTACTCACAGCAACATGAGTAGCTTGTTTGAAAAACCCTAGAACAGTTGGTTGAAGGTAACAAGATCCAGTTTATTCAAGAGAGAAAAAGAAGTCCCAGAGAAAAGTAAATTTCAAGGTATATCTGCATTTTCACTTTTAATTAAAGCAATTATAAACCTTTCCTAGAATAGAAGTTTGCTCCTTGACATTCCAAATTCTAGTCTGTAGCCTTCCATTGAATAGGACAACAGCCTGTGTTACAAGTATTCTATTAATTAGGAATGTTAAATAATAACATAGTAACAGTTTTTAAAAAATCAAATATAGATGAACTTCCATGAGAAAATGTTGCTGTTGTTAAAGGCACTGCAGTGTATGTGCAAACACTTGAGACTTGCCATGGTGATATCAGACAGTGAGGGACAAGGGATCTTGCACAGTCAGAAACTAATCTATTTGCAGTTTTATGGTTCCCAGTGACCATTGTCTACTTTGTCCTGGTCATTTTACAGCTAGCACAGCCAAGGTTCATGTGTTCTCTCTGATATGTTACTTATTGAGTAGCTCCACCAAATTCTGCCCTTTGGTGTCATTCTGAGTAGTGCCATATGTCATGATTTAACCTCAAACTAACAAATCCCTGGTTAATAAAGGAAGGCATTAGCCCTAAAGAACTAAGATGTGAACATCTTAAAAGAAAATGTAGAGTAAAAAAAAGACCTTTTTTTGGCTGAAAATGATGCTGAATAATCCTTGAGGTAGCTGGAAATCCAAAGATATGCCTTGTGTCGAAAACCTTAATCTCTATAAGGAGTGGTGATAGGTCATTAATACTTTCTATTTTTATTTTCTTTAAATATTGCTCTTAATTTCTGTTACTTCTTTTCCATGACACCATCAGTGCACACTTTGATCTGCTCATTGTTTAACTGGACTTCTAAATTAAAAAAATGAAAACAGGGAGTTTCATGTTGTCAATATCTAGGATATTCCATGACATGGGCTTTCCTGGTGATTCCCTGTGTTGGCAATGAATGAAGGAAACTGATGCCAGATACTCCGAATGAAGGCTCAGAGCACAGGGGCTTCAGTGCTGTCCTTGTATACCCCTCAGAAAAGGGAGACATGATGAAAACTTTGCAGAGATGTAAATTTGATCTCATGTTTCAGCAGAAAAGGCAACTGGGCAGAAGGACACAGCATTGCCTGAAGCTTATCTAATAAGGAACAGATATATGGATAACATAGTATCTGCCATTATAAATCATCAAACTGATTAAGTGACTTGTGGAATACAGATATCAGTGGAGTTATTCACTCATAAGGCTCCCATCGACTTTACCAAATGAAAGAAATGCGGCAAAGAAATCAGAGGCATAGAATATGTATATCTGCATTATCCACATGTGAATAAATTGTCTATATACCCCTATACACTGTTGAATGCTATATGTCTTCAGGATGCGATTAAGTGCATCCAAAATAGGCATGTAAAGTAATTGTATCCTAAAAGTGCCTGATGCTCTCCATTGTCTGTAAATGGAATCTACTCTAAACTTTCTTTGAGTAGAGTGATATTTTCTGGTTTGACACTGAGAGGACATTGTTGAAAACTGCTATACTTCACTGTCACACACATACCTCCTGTCCCTTACCATCCAGAATAGGGAGATAACTGGATTGCGAGCAACATCTTAATGCTATGTTTAGGATAATAGCATCACCATCAGGAATCCAAGTAAATGAAAATGATTCATAAATTGTTATGGATTTTCCCTCTACTTTGGCTATCTATTTTCTCATTTCTGGTCTTCCTTGGAAGAAATGGAATTTTTTCCCTTACATTTAGAAAAGTACTCACATATGTGTGTGATAACTTTAAACAAATGTATTGAAATAATCTAATCGATTTTTTTCAGAGTTGCTTTGATTTGAATAAAACTTGTTTCCACTGCAGGTCAATATTTTTATGTCCCCTCAGGAAATGTCATTCACTGTGAAAGGTTTCCGGTACATCAGCAGGTCACCTGTGGCTCAAACTTCTTTTAAGTTCAGTCATAGGTGTACACCAGAAGAAAAAGGAACACTGAAGAAAGTGTATCTGAAATGATTTTCAAGCTTCTGAGAACACAACTAATGGCAAGTAATCCATTCTTCTGAATCCATATAAAATGTTCAAAAGTGAGAGTATACCGTAATCAGTGGTAATTACCAAAACTAATTTGGTATAATAAGGACAGAATGTGTGAAACTGGTTGCAAACATGAAAGATGAAATGTTTATGAGTTTGCTCTTTTTGTGGTGATGCATTTGCAGATAATAATTTTCAATATCATTATAACAATGGTAGATACTAAGTAGCGCAAATGAAACCTATGCATATAGGAATAAGCAAAAAAAAAAGTATAGTCATGTAGGCCTTGTCTTTTAAGGTTAAAGTGTGCCTCATAGGTTACTTTCACTCATGGAATGATATGCTGGCAGATGACCTTGTAAATGTTTATGTATTTCCTTTCATTTTTTCATTTTGGAGTTGTCCTGATTAAGTGCACTGGAATCACTATATATTAATGTGACAGCTCAAATTACGGGTAGCTTGTAAAATAAAAAAGAAGATAAATTGGATAAATAGGTTATACTGGGATAGGTAAATTAATTAAGTTTCTAGGGAAAAACAGAGTCTCTCTAATACTTAAATATCTGCAAGGTGATTATTTGTAAATAAATAATGCATAGAGAATACTTTTAATAAATGTAGTTGGCTAGATTTACTATTCTCTCTGCTAGCAAGTATTTTGTAATAATTTTAGCAGAATGTTCTAGTCTGACATCTAACCTAAATCTTCACCACTTTGCACATCCTTCTCCTCCAGTTTTCTGAATTCTTGCATTTCTGAGTTGTCACCTAATAGTAATGACTGATATAGGCTCTTTTGTATTTACAGGATAATTAAGTATGGAAATAGAATCTTACTCACAATAATGCCAGAATGTCTCAATCTTTGTTTGAGGATGGTTGTCTTGAAGGTGAAAGAGAAGCTTAACTTTATCAACCTTTCCATTCTTATTTGCTCACTTAAGGTCTTTAAGTGTTATACTGTTATACCAATTGTACTTAAAGTTTTGTGATACGGACTTGTGTCCAACATGGCTGAAACTCCATCATCAGTAGCCACAGCTGTCAACGCATGAGGATTTTCTTAATAACAAATATGGATGAATTTAAATACAAGACCAATAAATGGAAGGTATATTATTATTTTAACCTTCTAGCATACTTGTCCTATGGCAGATGAAGGTTTTATACTGTAAGATTCATTTAGACCATCAGACAGACCTGAAAAAATTTGGATTTACAGCTCAATTTTGCTTAATCTGGCAAGATACTAAATAATTACATTGAGGTCTGCTGTAAGAATAATGTCACAGTGCCATACGAGGAAGGATTGACTCCTAACTGGGGCAATTAAAACAATAGGTACCTAAATAACTACTGTTCCACTTAGTATAGTTGTGTAACAATACATCTTTACTGTGAATAGTTAAAATATTGTCAATAATGATGTGTCTGGTTGCTGAGGTAGCATACCATTCTCAGTAAGATTTAGTCATTTCTACACTTGGAATATTCTGAAACAAGGACGATGTTCCTGTCATGCCAAATTAGGTCAACATGGCAAAACATAGAGTCATGGGATGATGAAACATTAAAGAGTACATTATTAACTGATGTCTTTTTCATTTTATTTTTCTTCAGTGACATTTAACAAATTGAATGTTAAATGCTGAGAGACATAAAAATGCTGTGTTGGATTACTAAAAAACAGGGAGAAAGACTTCCCTCAGCTAGTGTGTAACATAGTAACATAAAGCTGAACTTAATGATATGTTTTGGAGGTGCTGTATGAAGTTCCTCATCCCCAGGTATGTTAGTGATTGTTGCTCCAAAGTGCTGTCTACATGATTTATGTTTCCTGTATACTTTCACGGAGTTACCTCAAGAAACTTTAATTTTGCCTTTGCCACATCCCATGAGGACTTTTTAGAATCTTGAGATTCTGCAAAAAGAAATGCAGCCATTCTGAACTCCACATACCTCAGAAGATAGCTCTCTGTCATCGTCAGATATCAATGTGTTGAGTGAACTATTGTTCCATGTTAAGTATCGTAAGAGAACTGATAATGTTACCTAGAGCTAAACATTAACTCTCGCTTCCAAGGGTGAATGTCACATTCCAGACACAATGAGAGCAAGGAAAGTTAACGTTTCAACCTTTCTTCTTAGGTGCAAACCGAAAAGGACAAGACAGGTTTCTTCATAATAACAGCAAAAATCTGTAAGGCAACGAAGAGATTTGTGTATAAATTTCTAGGGCTCCATCCAGGGATCTAACAGAAGAGCATGCAAACTCATGTTTCAAGACCACATCGATTATATTTTAGACCAGCATTATATAAGATATGTATTATTTAGTCCATGACAGCAGGCCATAAACTATAGCCATGTACACTGTAGCCCACTGTGAATGCTTCTTTGTTAAGCACTGGGTACAATGAAGTAATTCAAAGGATTATCACGAAATTTAAATCATGCAGTCAGGATATGTCTCGCTTTCCTGCTAATACCAATGATAATTCTAATTAATAAATTATTGACCATGTAACATCTATTTTATTAATAAAAACAGATATATGTAATTCTAATTCTGAGACAAACACATTTAGGGATTTGCTCACTGGGAAAGAAATGATGCAATTTGAAATAGTAAAGAGGTCTCCTAACCTCTGCTCTGGCTCCTCCTAACTAGATCACGCTTTTGAAGTATAGTTTAACCACATGACTAATGTCATATCTGCAACACCAAACAAGACACTAGGTCATGGGAGAAGGGACTTGAAATTCTGTCTGTCTCAGAACTGTTACTGTTTACCTCTGTGTGATTCAAACCTTGAAACATGCTGTTACACACCTGAGTTTATATTGTACATTTGGCTACAGATCACTAGCTTTTCTTGAAAAGGTTGCTCTCTTTGTGAGTGGCAACTGTCGTGAAAGGAGTAACCATAATTTTTGATCCCTATTGTGGTGAATACATCAGGGATGTTTGTTTTTTTAAGACAAAATCCATTTACCATGAAATTCATAAATAACTCTTGAAGTATATTTTGATAATCCTTTTATATAACATATTTGGACAGCAAATGAAAGAGATAAAATTGAAAAGAGCTGTTGTACTTAGTGGTGAGATCTTTTATACATGAGCATGAAGTTACTTGTAGTCCTCGTGACATGCTATGTGAAATGCAGAAGTTGTGTCTTCCTGTCCAACAATCCAGCTGTATGTGACAGATTATTTTTATTGTATTCTTTTCCTTATATCTGTTTCAGTTCTTTTTCCCACTTCCCCTCACTTCATCAGAACAGAAGGTCCTAGCTTTGAGGTGGTTCTGCAGTTGCTTCCTGGAAACAGTAACCCATACAGTTCAGAAGTAAGGCTTCAGGCAACTGGGATCAAAGAACCTGACACGTCTTGCTTGCTCATAATGCAGGAGTTTGAGAAATAGGAAGTATGGAAACAGCAGAGTGGAAATACACCAATATATATTGGGGACTGCCCACCTGCAAAGCAGCGTTGAAGGAAAGAACCTAGGGCTCCTGGTGGACACCAAGCTGAACATGAAGCAGCAATATGTCCTTGCCACAAAGAAGGCAAAAAATATACTAGATTGCATTAGAAAGCTGTCAGCAGTTCAAGAGAGGTGATCCCTCAGCAATGGTGAGGCCTCTCCTGAAGTATTGTGTCCAGTTTGGGGCTCCTCGGTACAATATACACTAGAAAGAGTCCAGCAAAGGGTGTTGAAGATGATAATGGGACTGGAACATCTCTCCTATGAAGAAAGGCTGAGAGAGATGAACTGTTCAGCCTGAAGAAGCAATGCGCTTGGAAGGATCTTACCCATTTGTATACGTACTTGAAGGGAGAGTACAAAGAGGACAGAGTCAGGTTCTTTTAAGTGGTGGCCAGTGATAGGACCAGAGGAAATGGGCATAAATGGAAACACCTAACATTTTGTTTGAACATCAGGAGATACTTTCTTACTATGAGGGTGACCAAGCACTGGCACACGTTGCCCAGAGAAATTGTGGAGTCTCCCTCCTTGAAGATATCAAAAGCCATCTGGACATAGTCCTGGGCAGCTAGGTGGCTGTGCTTGAGTAGGTGAGTTGGATCAGATAACATCCATAAGCCTCTTCCAACATCAGCCGTTTAGTGATTCTAAAGGGGGCATGTGAAACTTGGGTTTAAAATCTTTATTTAGGGACATAGAGTTAGAAAACAGTAATGCCAGGAACATAAAGCTGGGGATCTGGCTTATGGAATTAATTTGAAGGATAGTGGCCATACATAACTTTGAAGTACATAGTCTGATGATGTCTACTGTGATTAGATTGATCTTTTCTGTGGTGGGGAATACAATTATTTTGGGCAACGGAAGCAACTGTTTTGTGATTTCAAATATGCTGGAAAGGAGGTTTAACTTAGGAGTCCTTGTGTAAAAGAGCCATTACCATTACAACCTTCTCTTGAAGTGTTTCTTCTGCCTCACGCCCTCAAGCAGAAGGAGATAATCATAGAATAGAATCATAGAATGCCCCAGGTTGGAAGGGACCTCTAAAGGTCATATAGTCCAACCCTCCTGCAGTAAGTAGGGACATCCTCAACCAGATAGGTTGCATAGAGCCTCATCAAGCCTGACCTTGAATGTCTCCAGGGATGGGGGCTCCACCACCTCCCTGGGCAACCCATTCCAGTGTTCCACCATCCTTATGGTACAGAACTTCTTCCTAATTTCCAATCTAAATCTACCTTTCTCTAGTTTAAAACCATTGCTTCTCATCCTGTTGTTACATGCCCTTGTAAACAGGCCTTCTGCAGCTTTCTTGTACGGTTCCTTCAGGTACTGGAAGGCTTCTATAAGGTCTCCCTTGAGCCTTCTCTTCTCCAGGCTGGACAACCCCAGCTCCCTCAGCCTGTCCTCACAGGAGAGGTGCTCCAGCCCTGTGATCATTCTTGTGGCCCTCCTCTGGACCCTCTCCATCAGGTCCATGTCCTTCTTGTGTTGAGGGCTCCAGAGCTGGACATAGTAGTCCAGGTGAGGTCTCACCAGAGCAGAGGGGCAGAATCACTTCCCTCAACCTGCTGACCACTTTTGATGCAGCCCAGGATGCAATTGGCTTTCTGGGTTGCAAGTGTGCATTGTTGGCTCATGTCCAGCCTCTTGTTCATTAGTATCCCCAAGTGCTTTTCTGCAGGGCTGCTTTCCATCACCTCATCCTGTATTGATGATGAGGATTGCTTCCAACCAGGTGCAGGTTCCTCATGAACATGGGCCCACCTCTCCAGCTTGTGCAGGTCCCTCTGGATGACATGTGATCCCTCTGGCATATTGACCGCACCTTTCAGCTTGTTGTTCTCTGGAAACTTGCTGATGGTGCACTTGATCCTGCTGTCTATATCATTGATGAAGACATTAAACAGCAAGGACCCCTGATGTACACCTCTTGTCACCATTCTCCATCTGGACATTGAGGATCGACAGAAGTATCTCTACCTCCTGGACACATGATTCTAAAGTATAGAAAGCATCTTTGGTGCCTTCTAATTGCAGAATAAGATGCTAAACCATGGACAGAATTTTAATTCATTTTATGTTTCCTCTTCAGCAATAACTAAAGCTTTATTATGGCTAGAATAAAGACTCTTCCTACAGAACTTACTGGCTTCTGTGAGCCATCTATGTGCTCCCACTGATTTATACTGTTATTCCCACTGAGTCTTGGCCATCTAATCCAGGACCTTGATAGCAGAAAGGAAGCCAAGCAGCTTAAAAGTTTAGGCATTACAAATCCCAGCAAAGCAGCACCCAATTCATTTCATGTGTCTTGCCCTTAGTGTCTAACACATACATTTTATCAGCAGCTTGTAGGGCATGCAGTCAGAAAATTTCCATTATGGTCAGTGAAATAACATGGTTAAAATCCTGTTCAATGCTTTATAAATTTAAATTTAAGCATAAATGTTCTGTAACAAGATTATTGTATCTGATCTGATGGTTGGAGAAAGCTCACTCATTTTGTATTGTCAGCACTTGGAGCAGTCATTGATGTATTAAGCTCTTACACAAGTCATGGCATCTTGAACCAACGTGCAGTTGCAGGAGATTTCATTTGGAAGAATAGATGCAAGATACACAGTTAAAACAGTGAGGGCAATCAGCTTTGCAATGGATTAGTGAAGAATGTGGTAAATTCCCCATCACTTGAAGTCCTTTTATCAATATCAGATATTTTCTGAAAAGAAACAATCTATTTCAATAACACTTTATTAATTTATAGGCACAAATAAGGGGGAGAAATCTGCAGTTTTCACACAGAAAATTGGTGTGGATTAACAAAGTTTTAGCTTCTATTTTTAGCTATTTATGCTAAGTAAGGTTATGAAAAAAAAGAAAAAGAAAAGTGTTTCCCTCAAAATCACTAAACCAGGAAGTGAACTGTGACAATATTGTCCTGAAATTGCTGTTTTAACAATGGTACCTCCTGTAGAAAATCCACTTTAAATCTAGACTAAATTCTGTCTCCATGCATGTACTCAAAACATTTTTCTCATGGAAAAATTTGTTCATATATTTTAAAACATTGTCATCTATGCATGCATGTGATGCATCTAGCACTTGCCTACATATGGGATAGAATTTGCTGAGGTAAATCCCTTTTGTCAAAATGGGCTCTGCAAGCTTAAACTCTATTAGTTACATGTGTGAATGCTATGCCTACACACTTGAAAGCCCCTTTCAAAATCTAATCTATTAAATAACAGCACAACTTAGCAAGAGTGGTATGGTTCTTCAGCTGAAAGCTTGCCCCTTAAAATAACTGTGATATTTTGCTAGAAGTAAATGGAAGCAAAGAAGTGGGTTGATAAACAGTATTGAATTGGGGTAGATTTGTAGCAATTGATGTTTTGATAAAATTGGAGACACTGAGCAGACACTTAGCTTGACTTAGCTAAAATAATAACTTAAAGTAGCCCAACCTAGACATGACAACGGTATGAATCAAATTCTCCACCTTCCTCAAGCAGAGATCTCAGGCTTGTATTGTACCTGTGATGGTACAATAAAAAGACATTTGAATATTACATGAAGATGGCTGTCAAAATGTAGCTCTTAATATCACATCAAGGATTTTCAAGCTGATGGAAAGAACATAAGATTGCTGGTCCCAGAAAAATACCATAGAGGAATAGCTCTGCTCTTTATGTTCTTTGAAACAATTAGAAAAATGCTGACTTTATTTGTTAAAAAAAGATACTGGTAATACCTGAGTTATTTTGAAGTACATTATTCAGATGTGTACTAGTGTAGATGTAATAGTCGTGCCTACATCCTACTTTTTAAATGCAAATTTTCAATTTATAACAGAATTAAAAATCTACCTGCTGAGAACTTTACTGCAAAATTCAGGTTCTAGTTAGCATTAGGTTCTAATGTTATACTGTATTCCCCAAAAAGATTTTTTTTTCCTCATTTTGCTCATTTTAGATGGAATTCATGACTTCTGTTAAATGAACTGAAAATGAACAGATGTACAGGGCCTGACTATATTAGCTACTGCTAGTTTTAACAGCCCAGAATAAAAAAATTTCATATTTGGGCAGTCACAAATCTTGGATGACCTTTAGCTATTAGAAAAGGTGTAGTAAAGGCCTTAATCTACCACAGCTAGGAAACTTTTAGTACTGTGAGAGTTTTAAAGTCTTGCATTTGCTGTTACGAAGCTAAGTTGCACTTTAAAAACTGCCTGAAAATTGCCACTACTTTCAGGAAAATTTGTTCTTACCCCATTCTTCAGTTAAGTGGTGCTGATTCTGTCTGTAAGATTACATCCTAAAGTATCTACAGCCCTTTCTGAAGCATTGAAGCCATTTCTCCACGGTGTCCCCCTCTTGTTGCTATACATATGTCATACATGCATGATGTCTGATATATCATAGACTGCCAGAACATTGCCTGATGACAGTTCTAGTGAAAAATGTTGCATAAGAAAAAATGGTTGGGTTGGGTGTTTTGGGGTTTTGTTTGTTTGAAGACAGAGAAGACTTCTTGAGTGGTTATATCTACCATAATTGTTTGCCAATATATAAAAGGTAAAGTAATATATATTACTTTAAAGAGATCTTGCTCATTGACCATATGAAGATGAGTATCAGCAAAAAGCTTTCCAGGTATAAGGATAGTGAAACTATGTGGAACAGATTACATTCAGACACTCTGGAATCCCCTTACCTGGGTATTTTCAAGGATAAATTAAACAGACTTCTGGTAAGTGTGGTCTTGACCTTGTCTCAGAGGAAAAGAAAGGACTAGCTGAAACCCTAACTCCTTCCTGTCCTGTATTTTTCCGTTCAGGATAAGTTTCTTTCATTAGCATGATTGTGCCACAAAGCATATGCTTTGTAGCATTTATTAATTTCATTCTTTAGTGAGCTCTTGCCAAATCCCTTGCAGAAGAGGCTCATCTAATGGATTGCATCTTTATTCCTTTACTGTTCAGGATATAGTAAGAGCTCTGACAATAATATGTAAGAGACATATTTAGTAATGGTTCTATTTAAGTCCGCAGGCTGTGTAATTTCACCTGTATAGAGATCAGGCCACTCGGTGAGACACAGTATTTCTGATTTTTGCTATGACTTGGTGTTTTTTCACATTTCTGGGGGTCAGTAAAGAGAATGAGTACCCTCAGGTTTTATAACACAGAATCACAGAATGGTTGAGGTTGGAAGGCACCTCTGGAGATCATCTAGTCCAACTTTCCTGGTCAAGCAATGTCAGCTAGAGCAGGGTGTCCAGGACTGTGCATAGACAGGTTTTCAATATCTCCAGGGATGGAGACTCCACAGCCCTTCTAGGCAACCTGTTCCAGTGTTTGACTATCCTCACAGTAAAAATGTTCTTTTCTTATGTTTGAGTGGAATTTCCTATGTTTCAGTTTGTACCCACTGCCTCCTGTCCTCTCACTGGATATTACTGGGGAAAGACTTTCTTCTTTACTTGCCCCCCCATCAGGTGTTGTACACCCTGATAAGATCCTCCATGAAACTTCTCTTCTCCATGCTGAATTGTCCCAGCTTTCTCAGCCTTGTCATTGTATGCCAGATTCTCCAATCCTTTAACCATCTTTGTGGCCCTTTGTTGGACTTGCTGTGGTAAGTCCATGCCTGTCTTACACTGGAGAGCCCAGAACTGGACCCTTCACTCCAAATGTTTCTCACCAGCGCTGAACTGAAGGAAATAATCACCTGCCTTAATCTGCTGGCATTGCTTTTCCTAATACAGCCCCAGGGTGTCTTTGGTCTTTGCTGTGCAGGCATATTGCTAGCTAATAGTTATCTTGTGCCCACCAGGGCCTCCAGATCTTTCTCTGTCAAGCTGCTTTCCATCTTGAAGCCAGTATAAGTCCTGGCACAGTCCAGTGCAAGACTGCAATTCCTTTTGTTGAACATCTTGAGATTCCTGTTAGCAAAGTTTATTTTGCTTTAATAATGATTAAGCTTCTCTACCTAATCCAACTGTTATAAGACAAGGGGCAATGGGTGCAAGCTGGAACATAGGAGATTCCATGTAAACATAAGGAGAAACTTTTTCACAGTGAAGGTGACAGAGCACTGGAACAGGTTGCCCAGGGAGGTTGTGGAGTCTCCTTCTCTGAAGACATTTGAAACCCATCTGGACGCATTCCTGTGTGACCTTACCTAGGTGATCCTGCTCTGACAGGGGGGTTGGACTAGATGATCTTTCCATGTCCTTTCCAACCCCTAACATTCTGTGATTCTGTTATGTCACATTTTGCTTGAGTGTTATATCAATCAGTACATAGTAACTATTACTTTATTTTTGCCATGTATTTTCAAGCTTAATTATAAATTTAGGTAAGTCTACTTTGGGAAGGATTAGGGAAAAGGAAGGTCTCCAAAGCAGGTTTTGTTTCATCTGTATAATACATCTAAAACATGTATATTGAGTCTCCATCTGGAAATCCTATTGCTCTTGACTGACAACGGATGGAACTTGCGTAAGCAGTTTAGATTTGTCAGCTAGAGAGACATGAGAAGCAGTCACCCTAAACAGGGGGATCTGGGGATGTACTGTCATTACTATCTAACATGGATTAAGAATATGTGAACCTACCCATAGGATAACAGCCCTGTATATAACTCTACATATTTCCCAGCCCTCACAGAATAAAGTGCTTTAAAGCAATAATGAAATAAAATATTGTAAAAATATCTTTTACAACTGTTGAAGTTTCCCTAAATTTTAAATGCTTGGAATTATGCAGCAGTGCCTTTCACTAAGTTTTAAATGCTCTAAAGAAAAACTTCATAATTTTGTCTGGCCTTATATACTAAAATGTGATCTCTTCAAGTTATCATCTAAATTATTGTCCGTACTGGCTTCCAAGGATTGATCTATTTCTCCCTACAAGAAGGTAATAAAGAATCAAGTTACATCTGGTTTGATTTCCCTTTAATGAAACAGCCAATTGCCCCATGTCAGTAAAGATGTACTGTAGGTATTCTTCTGGGATTTTACCCGTCTTTTGCCAGTCAATAAAGAAATAAGATCTAACATTTCATTTATAAAACATGAATTCCACTGGGTTAGAAGCATCAGGAATGATAATAGGTTTTGGTCTTTTATAGAAAGTATTTTAACTTTTTTTTTTTTTTTTTTTTTTTTTTTTTTTTTTG
>JAAGNO010005809.1:91640-123966 GCA_033439905.1 Ceryle rudis | reverse complement strand
CTCCTGCACCACAACACACATAGCGCCCACTCTCCCCTCCCCTCCCCTCTCCCCTCCTCTCCTCTCCTCTCCTCTCCTCTCCTCTCCTCTCCCCTCCCTACCACTGGCTTTGAAAATTCAATATTGTTCATTAAAGAAAAATCCATTCAAAACATTGATGAACTGTTAACTATCCTTTCTATGGAAATGTACTTCAGAAATTCTTATCCAGAGGTAGAAATTTCATGGCAAAATTTCTGGGCTTAACTTCTAGCCATTGAAAGTTTGACTATGAGACTGAAGAGATACTGCTAAGCAAGTCTTATATTAGAAGTAATTTATTTTAGCCTGAGATCCTCTCTTAACACTATGTTTGATAAGCAGAAAGAGCTGGAACTTTTCACTACTTGCTATTCCTTTGATTACTTCTGTAAATCTTCTCTGTTTTGTCAACATCCGTCTGAACACATCATTTTTGGTTTCTAAAAAAATGGTAATTGATGTATGCTAATAATTTCATTATCAAACCTAATTAAATAGATTATTCAGACTGACCAACAGCTATAAAATCTGTCCTCCAATAATTGTTTAGCATAAGCAATGGGAAAAAAAAGGAAAAAATATTACCTGTTGAATTCAAACTGCTTTCTTTTCTGTTGACTTTGCATTCTCCTTTTTAACATTTGTTCAACATTTGTGAAGAAGATTACTCTACAGCATCTATACTAATTCAGATACAACTGGGTTGCTTACAAGATTTTTACATCTTACTCCTATTTCTTGCAGGACAAGACCAAAAAACACCTTGAAAAAGAACATAAGAAAATTATGAGGTTAATTTTGTAATTCTCTGCGTTTGGAACTAAATGAGCTGTCTCCAAGAAGCAGCTCTTGCATTCTAGAAAATAAGGTAGGTAGATTATCATTACGGGATAAATGGAGAACAAATTAAAAAGAGTGTTTGAAAGAAATTACAGTAAAGCATATTTTTTATTTCTTTAATGGGGGAGAAGTGAACAGTTACTGACAAGGTCATGGGAAGCAATTATTTTTACAAGGGTTATGAGCAGAAAGCAATATGTTATCAGTTAAGTTTCATCTGTTCAAATGAAGAAATGATAAGTAAATTTAAATATGGATAAAATACAGATCTCTGTACACCTAAGAGGCTCCTCTGCTTGTGCATATTGAAGATGGCCTCCATTATGCAAGATAAACATTTTGGCCCTGCTAGTGCTCAACAATCACCACTGCTGTAGATATCTGTGTGGTAGGGAAGGGAGGACCAGTGCATATTCACCAGCCTGTGGCATGCTAAACTCAGGGCTAGTCCTCTGCATTTCTGGCATTTGGAGGTGAAGGGATCCTGAATTCCTCAGGTTCTGAGTTTAAGTTAAAGGAATTGTCTTTCTGTCTTGTCTTTTCAGGGCTCTTCAGCTCAAGGCCAGAGTTTGGATCAGACTACCCTTAATATGCATTCTTTCCCTAAAATAGTCTTCTGAAAAAAAGCCCTAGATAAACAACTTTTATGTACTTCCTCATTTCCTTTTATCTATATAATCCCAAATGTTGCCAAGTACAATAAACTTCAACTATGAACAAGGGAATTACAATACTTTTAGGAGCCATTGGGTCACAAAGTTCTGTTTCTCTTCCTTTTAAATAGCTAGTAATTATTTATACTGTGATATGAAGCTTTTGGTAATGTTATTTATAGAGAAATTTTCATTATGCAAATTAAATGAAATTGCAGCAATGTTACATAGCTAATGATTTATAGTTGCAGGAATGAGAACCTTACGGCTTGAACCATCTCACAATATTTGGAATAACCTTGAGGGGATTTCAACACTTAAGTACCATCCATTTAAATCTCTTAAAACCAATAAAGGATTAGCAGAAAAGCTAATCTGGGGTATACTTAATAAATTCTCTATTTAGAGGGGCTTCAGGGTGTGTATTTAGAATTTAAGTTTTTGTGAGCACCAGGTTTATCTAAATATTTGCCTTTTTTGACACCTGAAATTAAGTAACTCATTTTAAAAATAGTGGGTTTTGTCCTGATGACATAATGAAACTGAGCATGGCAGCATAACCAAAAGAACTGCAGAAGAGAGAACTTCCACTGATTATAGGAAGCTTAAATGATGAAAAGGCCTTGAAATGTATGTCCCACCAACAAGAATAGTCATAAATCACATGGGAGTGCAGAAGCATAGGCTGTCAATGGTACTTAAATGCAGGACTGCAGCAAAGTGAAAAGCCCTACGTTAGAATTTTACGTGAAAGGCTACCTGTATTATTGATTTGAACTTGAGTTTAAACAGCTGCCCCTTCAATTTAATATCCCATTCTGATGACGTTAAAGCAAACTCATTGCCAAATAAAACAGGGAGTTAAAGAGACATGTTGCTTGATATAGCAAAACAATGAAACAATTTAATTAGGCGATAATGTTTCTGGCACTGGAGTATACACAGCAATAAACTGCTTTTGTGGTTGATTAAATGCTGAAGTGAAGCAGAGCATGAAATCTTTCTCAGAGGAAGAAGCTGCCTCTAGATCTTCCTGTTACCTCTGGATCTCCCCACTTCAGCAAGGCAGCAGGTCTCACAATTTTCTTGTGATTCTCAGCTGTGGGTGTTGGGAGTATAGCCTTCAGAGGATCAAGGAGACCAACACTGACTTTGCTTATGTTCATTTTTTGCACAACGCTGTGCTCCTGTGAGTAGTTCCCAGACAGACTTTCACCCACTGGATACTTACCCTCTGCTTTCATATACAACACAGTAAAGCTATTATAACACAGCCTGGGAGATACAGGCATCTGAAGGAATATATATGCTCAGCAACTGGTCCTGTCCCATACATTTCAAATGGGCTGGGAAAATAATCTGGCAAATTGACTTCCTTCACTTTACAATTAGTATACAGATACATCTTACCAGAATCTTTTCTCAGAATGAGAAAAACAACTTTTTTTTTTTTTTTTTAAGGAATTGAAAGCAGTGTTGCATCCAGCTCCTTCTTCATGATGTTTCTGAAGCATTAAAACATGTTATACTGTACAATTCCTGCATTGTTATCTGGTCTGTAGGTGCTTTATCAAGAATTTTAATGACTGCTACAATTAATACTATGTAAGGCTATCTTGAACCATCTTATTTTTCTTCTGTGAAAATTCCAAGTTACCCATAAGGTAAATTACACAAGGGAAAGCCTTCATTTCAATTTGTTTTGGTAAAGGAAGATTTGGAATAACTGGATATTTGGAATATTTGGAAAGCAACCAATTTTTTCCCCAACTTTCATGTATTTTTCCAGATGTATTCTTTTTGTTTGTGGATACACTTATAGAGTAGGAACATTTTCTTTTAGAACACAGTGGAAGAAAAAAATCAATTATAATTTAGGAAAAATAATTTCTTAATGATGTCTATTTTAAATTCATAAGTGGACTAAAACTCCTGTTCCAACTCCTGAAGATCATAGCTGCATTTCCTCAGAATTCTGCCACTTTCAGTTAAAGTACCTTGCAGACAATGTAACTTTCAAGGAATGTCCTTGGTGCAGCCATTACATAATTCAATACTTCTGAATACTTCTGGGATGCTCTGGAGTTACATTTTTATATTTAAAAGTCTAATTGCTAAGTTCCTAGGTGAGCTTTTTAAATGCAAATTTAGCACATCTACCATCTCCATTCCTCTTCTGCTCCCATGATCATCGAATCAAGCACCCCTCTGTCAGTCTAGGCTTCCTTCAGATTTGTAACCTGAACTGAAAACTTACAGCTCTTACAACAGCTCTTACAACAATTAAATCTTTGACAAAAGCTGGTATTTCTTCACCACAGAATGGCATGTTCAACAAAATGGCTTCCCTGGGGCCCAATCTCCATCTTTAAACAAAAACAGTTCTGGTTCTTTGGAGACATTATATTTATTGAATGTAAATGTCATAATAGCTTGACAGGTGTTGAGGCTTGTCTGAATTTTGTGATCTGAAGCTGTAGTATCCTACTGCCTGCCCCACAATTAATCTTATTGTCTTTGTAGGGTCCCAGGGTCTATCTGCTCAGATAACAAGGGGCAAAGTGACCTGTCAGTTAAGCTTAGAAAAGTGCTAAATCCTGAAAGAGCACTTAAATCCAGCACTTAAAAGGACCTCCTGTACAGAATTGCCTTTCCTACCTTTCAACACTTTCCCTAGATAAGATGATGGAGGAAGGGCAAGAGAAAATCAAAAAACAAACTTAATAACACCTTCCCTTCCAAAGACCGTGATTTATAACCAGATTGTGAGAACATTCTGAAGTTATTTCATGTTGAATTACAGTATACCTTTACAAGTGGCTGCTAAACTAGGAGTTCATGACAGTACTACTTGTGTTACTCTCATACCGTTCCTTGTGCTGCCACTAAAATTTAAAATGTGGTACATACAAAATAGATCTATAAATTTGTATGGTAACTATACCAACAAATGCAAACTCATTCTTAGTAACCATAAAATTACCTTCTGTTATCTATCACCCAGTGAATTATAGTTTCATCACTTAGAACAGCCAGCAAAACTGAATATCACTGCCTGTCTACCCACTATTTCACTGTTATATTCAGTACAAGTGCTGCAGCTTGCAGAGAAAAAGGATAAACAACAAAAAATTAAAGCTGAATATATGGTGTGGTAAATAAGGGTCATGTTATCAGCTCTGCACTTAATCTAATTTTTAAAAGTCAGCATCTGCCTCTTTAGCTTTTAGTATGAATTGCAAATAAATCAATATAATTTTGGTCCCTAGATATGCCAACCAGGTTCTTCTGTATATGGAGCATTTCACTGTCAAATTACTTGCATTAAGCATGGAAGCAGAATAACATACACAAACTGCGTAGGTTTTAATAGGGTACAAACTGATATGACAGTTTCTTTGACAGAGTGCTGGGAAAGGTAAACTCCACATCCTCCTGCCTGTTCAGAGCTGAAGGTGGTTCCTCTAACACTGTTGCCAGAAGCAGTGTTGGGTGCTGGCATGAAGGCATAACTCATTACCATCCGAGATCAATATCAGCACCGTATGTACAGAAGACTCATGGAAAACTCACTTTCCCTACCCTGGACTAGTATTTTAGCCATCTCACACATTGATGAATGAAGAGACAGAAACACTGCTCTATGTTCTGTCTGACCATTGCAACTACAGAAATATGAGCAATGAAAACTCAGAGGAAGCTGTTTGCAATTAAAAAAAATTTACAAATTAAAGTTATTTAATAATTTGGTGTATGTGTGAAATAATAATTGCCCACTCATGTATATTACAGGTGAGTAAAAGACTGAGTTCATCAGCTGAATTATTTTCGCTAATTTTTTATTCTGTCTGGTTAGCACCATGAATGCTGCATGCGAAGCTAGGATCTGAACTCTTACAAAGAGGAGCTTCTCTTGAGGAGCCTTACAATGGAATTCCTTTCTTAGTCCTGCCTTCAAATAACATTGCTTTAAGAAAAAAAATTAAATGTGATGACATTTGGTTCTCAGCGAATGGATTTCTAACTTACATTTTATCTAGATTCTATTCCCCAGAGCATCTGTTGTGATCTTGTTTTTTTCTCAAAAATGTGATAAGAAACATTTCAAGGTGTATTTCACAATTTATCTAGAGCTTATTCATTCACAGTGTGATAAGAACCTTTTTTACTTTTCCAAATGTGTAAATAAAGCTTGACATCAGTCAGAAATCTAGGAGTTTTAACATTAACATTTGAAAATTGTGAATTGTCTGCCACGGAACTTTGATGATAATGGTCTTATAAAGGAATAAACCGGAAGGTCAAGCTGCCAGTGCCTCCTATACAAAGAAGAACTAGAACATGCTGTCTGAATAAAACTAAAAGTAATGTTAACTGATCTGCTACAAAGCACCAGGAATAATTTAGCATTTTAACCAAGCAATTGAAAGCGCAGATGAATACTTTTGCTTCACAATAGAAGGCTTAGACATTTGGGCAATGAACTTCCATAAACCATACTTCTTTTTGTTTTAATATTCATGTTTATTATCCAAATAGCCTTTTTTTGATAAATTAGCAAAGCTCATTAAAAAAGCTTGAGACAAGCTCAAAGGATGGAAAAAATTATCTCTGACATTAAGATAAAATCCACATTACCAACCCTATTCTGATTGTTTGCTCTAATGTGGAAGTCTTGTATTTGCTGCACAGCATCTGACTTGTCCTTTCAAGATTCTGCATATCTCTGCCTTATTATGGTCATTTCCTTTTCGTTTCTTCTGACTTTGTTAACCCAAGTCTCCCTGCCCACTTTCTTTTTTTTTAATCTTCCCATTATCCTTGCCTCAGTGCCCTACTTCATATAGCCTGTTAGAGTAGATGGGAATCTTTCTTTCTGAAACTTTCTCTCATTCAGATCTCTTCAGTTTTTATAGAAAGATTAAAAAAAAAAGGGAGAAAACATATGTATTTTAAAAAGCTATTTAGCATTTGTACTAAGTTCTTGTCAGCTGGCATGTCTCTGCATCATTTTGTTTTGCATAAGGGGTTTGTTCTTTATCCAAGCACCTTGCAAACAAGGAGTGACTCCACAGTCCTTAGTCAAGATCCTTCAGCATGAAAGTTGTGTGGAACAGGAACTGGTCTTTTGTATAAATGGCATGTGCAATATCTCAAACCAAAGTGGAGCATTGACATTTAATTAATTCTCAACTTGAATGATACAGTATCAGTGCAGCATTTTATACAATGTTGTATTAAAAATTACACCCTGAAACACTTTCAGTATCAAATAAAGCTACAAAATTAAATAGAGTGTAAAAACTGTGAAGCAAAAAGAAGTAAATGCAAGAAGAACATTTGTGTTCTGTGTCCTTCTAAATACTGAGAACTATGTTGAGAGCTCCACTGACTCTAAATAACTGCCTTTGGGGGGTAGAAGGAGCTTCTTTATATAAAACTATGGTTTCTTCTTGTAAGTTTAGTTCATTTCTTTCTTTTTTTTTTTTTTTTTATTTCTTAAGTCAGACCAGCATAACAGTGGTTACTGACTATTCTGCCCCTTCCTAATAAGCTTTTGTTTTTACCTCACAAATTGAAAAGAACAATGAAATAATTGTGGGTTTGTTTTGGTTTTGGTTTTGGTTTTGGTTTTATTTTAGTTTTGTTTTGTTTTGATTTGGGGGGGGGGGTGTGTGTGTTTACCTGTATGATGACACTGCTCTGAGTAAGTGCTATCAGACAACACACTTCCTTAATGGAAGGTGAACAGTTGTTTTCTGATGGGGTATTTCAACAATCACAAGAGTGAAATATTCTCTTCAACAGACTTACATGAAGCTTTATTTACAGATTATTCTTCACTCTTCAGATGGATGGCAGCTTTTCAGAGATAATTAATTTGACTAGAGTCTTTAACAAGATCATAGCTGTAACAATAGCACAGGAGAAGTTCTTTAAATCCCTTTTCTGCAAAGCAAATTCTGTCATTTATGGGAAAACAAGCAAAGAAAGCATTACAATATATGAGATGTATACCAAAGTCAACTGATTCCCCTTAGATGACTGGTATTTGAAAGAATTTAAATACTACCAAAAGAGATAGACTACCCTATTTAATGATAACTTGACTCCCAGAAATTTATCAAACCCCTATAATTTGTTAAACCTTTAGTTATCTAGAGTTGTTGAATATTTCACAGATTAACAAGATACCTGAGAAAATGAAAAGCTGATTCAAATAGTTCAGGGACTGTCATCACAGTTGTAAGAATCCAGCCTGTAAGGTCAAGTTCCTTTCCAACATTTTCTAAAAAAAAATTTTACTATAACTACTAATATTGTCTTGCTTTTTTGGCTGTTTATATTTCTTCCCTTCTCAGAGTCTGAATGTGTTGTGCACTTATTAAAATTAACTGAATATTGGAAGGAATTAACACTTCAAATAAGCAGCCATGGAAGTTGTGCATTGGTGTTTTATGTAGGTAGGGTTGTTCACGCTCCCATGTTATAAGCTAACACACTTTGGTTTATGGTGAAATCTTTCAAGTTATGATGAAGTTTATTCCAAAAGTGTACTAAGCTTTTCCCAGGGAATTTACAAACTACACCTCCTGCATTATTTTCCAAGTTTTTAAATATATTTTTTTTTAAATAAAAACAAGTATTGATTTCTCACTCTAGACATAAAAGAAAACCTCAAAACATACAGCACATATGAGAAAACTTTTATTTTTTTTGATGTCTCAGTGCCTACATATTTAGGTGTATTTTCACGTCAATATTTAGCAGCTTCTTTGAGCAATGAGTTGGGCCTCCATTTTAAGTTAATCAATACAATTTTTTTTTTTTTGAGATATTTTCAACATTTGATTGATCACCGTTTTCTGAATAGTCCACTACAAATTTGTATTTGAGGTAGGATGAACATTATTGCACAACTTACAGCTGTATCTGTATTAACATAGAAAAAACTTGCATGGCACAACTCACATCTATACAACAAAGCTCTTTTACCTTTCAGAACAGACTGATCACCTCCAAATAACCTACTGAAACACTCCACAGCCCATAATAATCTTAAACCTATGCACAGACACAACATTATAAAGTGGTATTTGCCACAGTCTGAAACCCTGATAACGCACTTAGCTAAGAAGTTAGTAATATACATCATTTTGTGTCTGTGCTGTGACCTGCACCCTGGCTTTTTTCAGTTTAATGCAATACATGTCACCAACAAATTCAAGTATGAAAACAACACAATGCTGTATTTGTAGATTGCATTACATGAGATGTCGTAAGAATACACAGAACTATGTTATGTGCAAAATAAGACAGAGTTCATTTGTGTTATACTGTCAACAGCATCCAAAATTAATATTAGCTATTTACATTACCTAGTACTCTAAGACTACATAAAGACCTGGCATACACACAAAGACTATAAGTAAAGCAGAAACTTAGACTGTTATCAGGATGGAGCTGTAAGGTAAATTTTGCAAGCATTAACATATGCGAGGAGTACTTACAGTACTGTATAAGTGCATGTTCTCTGCTATCTTTTGACACATTTTTCTTAGCCTACTTTAACCTGGCTGCTTGTCTCACCCACCAGTTATGTTTTGCCTACCTAAAGTTTTTTGAAGCAATGACTCATATCTTACCTACTTCAGCATAACTGCTGTACCAGTGGTGCTCAAACTGTCTTGGGACTTTATAAATGAAAATAAGAAGGTTAAAATCAAACATGAGCATTCAAGATGAATGAATAACATTCAACAGTGTCACTGACTGTAGGTGGCAGAAAGAAGCACACTTTTCCAACCTCCTTTGTTTCCCAGTTGAAAAGAAAACCCAAATTAAAGCTCTGCTTTATGGTGCTTGCAAATCTCCAGATAAATGCAGATTGCTAAACTGGATGTCATGTGTGTGTCAACAGTGCAATGTATCACAGATACAGGTAATCTCCTTAAGGAACAGACGTGGCATTTAATGTGTCTGATGGATTCTGTTTTATACTGTAACAATGTCGAGGACTCCATGATAAACACCTGACAGACTAAACAAATTTCAGGCATGCACAATAATGATGAAAAATCTTAAAGCATTCATACGCTTTACATTGGAGTGTCAAAGGTCTTTTGTAAGTCAGAGTATCTCAGTAAAACAGGAAAGTTGTAATCAGGAACTGCATCAAATAAGCTGTCAATTACATTATTTGATTTTTGTGGCTCATCTTGTCCTTAAACTTGTTTTTCTAGAACTATGTCAATATCCTTAAGTTCCTACAGTACAACATGCCAGTAGCTGCTGTTTTGGCACTATTTCTGATACACTGATGCTTATCAATCTAGTCATGTAAGGCTCATCTTCCAAAGGGAAACAACTGAAAGATCATAGCATCATATTTCACAGTGGAATGGCTGTCATCACAATATATCATGCATGTATGCAAAGGTCATACTGTAAATCCAAATTCTTATTGCCCCAGAACACGGAAGAAGGAGAAGGCAGTACATGAGGGAATTGCCGATGTTACACTGATGTTAAAAAAGTCACTGCCAACTTGTAGCATCCCACAGCCTTTTTTCTATATATTTATACTGTGAAGATAATTTTCTTATGGGCTCTTTCATCTCCACAGAAGCTTTCATTCTGTGAGACAAGAGTTCTATGGGTATTTGTCACTGAAGACAAACATTTCCTAAAGTCCAGAAGTAGGACAATAAGATCAGGTTGGTTGTTTTAACCTATATCCATTTTAGTGTGTTCAATTTTCACTGCAAGTTACCTCCTTTTCTTACCTCTATATTAGCTTTAGCCAGCAGCAGGCCAATGGTAGATTATGTACATTTTTGTGTTTAAAGGAAGTTGCAAAAGAAGGGAGAAAATTTATTTCAGCATTAATTTTTCTGACTTTTCCCTCTCCATAGATGAACGTAGAACTGCAAGGTAAAGTACAGATTTCCATATTTCCTTTTCCTTTATTTTGCAGGGCATATATGTGCTAATGTATATATGTCTTAATATTCTTCATCCTCTGGACTTCTCTGCTTGCTTGAGTCAAATAGGCAATTTTCAAATGTATTTATAAATATTCAACAACTGACCTCTTTCTGTACTGAAGTGAGTTATATGAGCTATGCATTATTGAAAGTTTGAAAGATAATTTTAGAGTCCAGACCAGATGTTATCAGACAATACCATCTTGCTGTTTCTCACATTGTTTTTCTAGTTAGCCCATGTGACCACTAGTACATGGGTAGACTCTGATTCACACAGTGTTTTTCAGTAAGGCATTTGAATCATAGTCACTGATTTATTCACATATCCATAATCTTTTTTTCCCATTGGTCAAACTTAGAAAGGTTGAGAGACCTTTGACTTATGTATTTCAGTAATGGCTGTTAAAATCAATTCTAGCATTAAAGTCTCTAAGAACGAACAATGCATTGAGTGGAAAATTGATTAAATGGTCAAAGAACAGTCCTTTGTGGCTTCGTTTGCTTTTTCAATTAGTACAGATGTCACAGCTGGTCTAGGTGGCTCTCAAACTTCCAGAAAAAATGTCATTGAAGATCTGTCTTTTTGTGAGCCTTTTTCTGCTAAGAATGATGATTTTGCATTGAAGTTAGCATGTTTGCAATTTTTTGTACTCCATTTTTGCAAGAAAGCAAGCAGTCATATAAATAAATTGTAGATTTGACTGTTAAGACACTAATAGGAAAGAAAAAATACCGCTAGATGAAACAATATGCTTTGTAGGAACTTGATATCTGTGTTCTGATGGATTCCACTTGAATTTGTTTCCCTCATTTTGAAATAATGTGGATCAGTTCAAGCATATGTTTGGCAGAAGACATTTGACAGGGAGATGACTCATAACTGCAGCTACCTCAGATTGCTTTTGACCAGAATTCCTGGGTCTACAGGTGAAGAACTGATGGGAACATGTATGAATTAATTTAGGAGAGCTCCAGTAAGTCATGTGATTAAGGTACTTAACTGGGATTTAGATGATCTGAGTGCAATTCCAGTCTCAGTTCTGATACATGCTTAATATTTGATGTTGAGAAAGTCATCCTGGGAAAGATTTTTCACAAGCTTTTTAGCACAGGCCTAATTCTGCTCCCATTGACTTCTACATAAAAAGAGTTCCCAGCATATGACATGACACAGCATATCATGGCTATCTTGGTAACCTATCACTGTACTGTCTCTTAAAAACTACAGGTAAGGTAGATAAATCCCTAATTTCATTGCTTTAAGTAAAAAAGTTAGGGATTAAATTAATTTTAATGTGCAAATAATCAGGAGAAATGGATAGGAAATTATAACTTTAACTGCACTGTTTCTTTCCTTTACCTGCTCTGATCACCCTATAACATTTATAAATGCAGACACTGCAATTGTTTATTTTAGCTATGCAAACAATTTAGCTGTAACAGGCAGTAGGTTTATTTTTTAGTGCTTTAATGTTTTATTAATTTAATTTTCCACAGTCAAATTTTTTTTTTTTTCATTTTGCCTTATATCCTAAATTTCCCTTAGTATTTGTGATTATAATATTTGTTTGTGATTATACTGCAACACACTGTAATTCTCAAGCAGTTGACAATGAATTAGAATTTGTATCTAATGTCTAATTAAAAATAGAAATAACAACTGACACTAATATCCCTTAATTTATTTTTTTTTGCAAATTCAGAAATCAATAGTTTGATTATACTTAATGCATTTAAAACTATATATTTCATCAGATGTGTAAAACACGTGTGCCAACATCAAGTCCCATGTTGAGTGTCTGTAACTGCCATATAAGCTGCTGCAAGTTGTATCAATCTAGGCATGGACCGAATTTCTCCCACAATATTTAGAATAATAGAGCACTATATAATGGGTTAAATGGCTGGTCTTTCAAAGACAGTGGTCTGCTTGCAAATGCTGCCAAATGCTTCAGGACGTGCCCAAAACAATCAGATAATTCTGCAGTTTAAACATGAATAATACAAATACTTCACAACTTCTATATGAAACATTTAGTGTCCTAAATGATGAGGCTTATTTGGTATCACATAATATAGAACCTTCTTCAGTTCAAATGCTTGCACTGACCTCTCAAATCAGTCTGTTGATTAACACTCTGCTTCAAAAGCAGGAGGTTTTCTGGTCTGTCTTTATTATCTGCTCTTGTTCCTTCAACCACTTAATATCAGGACATTTTTTTTCTGCAAGGATAGCAATAAGAGGTAAAATTGTGGATAAAACATCATATCTGTGCCTGAGAGTAAAGCAAACTGGGTTCTTAAGGGATATAATTTGTATGGAGGTCTGGGACTGGTTTTTACCAGAGGTTTTTCTGTGAGTAACTGTCATTACTTCTTCCCATTTTAGGGAGAGACTGGGGAAAATAACTTTTCTGTGGCACAAACTTTCTATACCACTTTGGATAAAGTGTATCTGGAATGTCTGCAATACATTTCACATTTACTAGCAATGAATCCTGACCTTTCTTTTTCAGAGATGGTGTTCTCTGGAGATGGACTCATCCTGGAACATGAGAAACATAAGATATGGTTAGATTGAAAAGGTATGATTCTTTATATTTCGGGAAGGATTATAATTAGAAAAAAATACTGTTACAGGAAGGTAATTATTTTTAGTACTTAGCACTGAGAATTCCTATGTTATTCAGATTTTTTTTTATAGTAAGCTACAATGAGTAATGAACAGGATAATTTGAGGCTGAAAACAGGACTGCCTTGTTTGAAGATCCCACTACAACAACCAGTTTTCTTTTCCAGTCAGCTCTCAAATAGGTCAAACATCACAGTTCTCTGAATATATGAAATCTGTGGGCTATGATATGGGATTCCTGATCCTTACTGATGGGAATGAGCAGAAGTTTAAGAGCAGTGAAAACCCGATCCAGAGTGCTATGTTCTGGTGTAAATGGTGTAAATGCTGATGTTTGATTTCATTTTGCAAGGAAAAGCCATTATGTGAGATTGCCCATAATGCTGTGGCTAATAACCATTCAAAGTTATCCATAATTTGAGAAAGGAATAATACACAGTTTCTGTTGAATTAATATGTGATTGTTGAGTGCTACAGGTATGATTTCAGCTATCTTAACTATGTAGGAAAACTGCTGTCTTACAAACATTTCACAATGAAGTCCAAGTGGCCTCCTGGGTCTCAGTTCCTACCTTAGGTTTATCATAATGTAATCATGCACTATGTGAATCTTGAGCCAGAATTGAATAGTTGACATAAAGGCAAATTTGTAACTCTTCCCTCCCTCCCTGCACATTACTAAAGTCCTTTACTGGTATTCATTGGGATTCTTGTTGGTAATTTTCAGAGCAGTACACGTTGGGTTTTAGACTAGCATAATGATTAAGAGGTTATGCAAGTGGTTACTTGTTCAGTAGTACAGTGTCATCATCCAACTCTGCCACTTTGTAATCCGCTTACTTCAAATTATTAAAAATAAATATATTAAACAACTTGATCGTAGTACTGACCCCTGAGACACTCCATTATTAATATATCTCTTCTTTGAGGTTATAACTATTTATTTCCTATCATTTAATCACTTTTTAATCCATGACAAGCCTTTGCCCCTTACTTCATTGTTATTTATTGTCTTTAATATTCTTTTATGAGGGACCTTTTCTACAGCTTTTTGAAATCCAAGTAAATTATGTCCACTGGGTCACGTTCATCTACTGTCTTATTAATATTTTCAGAACCTTCTAACACATTAGAGAGGCTTACTTTTCTGTTACAGAAAGCTTGTTGGTTTTTCCCTTTACATATATATTATGACTCCCAAATGTTGTGCTATTGTTTGTCTATTTGGTTTTTAGTCATTGTAACAAACTGTAATTCTCAAGGCATCCCCTAAATCCTTTCAGAACAAAAGGGAGAAAAAAAAAAAAAAAAGAAGAAAGAAACAGGAGAGCTTATGATGGTTTGGATAGTTTGTTCACTTCAGGGAAGACTTTGACTTCAAAGTCGAGACTCTTCTTGATTCCAGCTAGATGTTCTGTCTCTCCAGAAGGGGAACGTGGAAAATACAGAGTGGTTCCTCTTTCCTTATTCCTGAATGTAGGGATCAGAGAGTGATTTTGTGACAGAGAGCAGCGGAACGAAGGACAGGGCATGGCCAGCAGAAGTACAAAATAATTGTCCTCTCCTTGGAAGATGAGAATAACGTCGGTGTCCTTCCAAGCAGCTGCAGCTATTCTTGGTCTGCCACAGAATCATGGATGTGTAGACAAGACACTGGAGGTAACTGATAACTGATGAAAAGTTCAAGGAGATCTAGAAAGATCAAAGAGCTGTAGAATGTGAGGCCAGAGCAGGATGAAGGAGCTAGCTGGGGCAAGAAACCAAAGTTCATTCAGTAGTTGGTACAGCTTCTCCTACCACTACTGTACTAGAGCTGAGTGCTACAGCCCCAACTAGAACATATAGATTACTCCATACAGAATATATTACTGATATTTGGAATTTGGGGCCTCTCAGCAATACTCTGTTGATGGCATTACTGCAACAGCCTATGGGACTGGAGCTCTGACTAGGCTGCCCAAATTTGATGATGACATTTTTGTTCAGGATGGAGTTTCTTGTCCTGGAATTATCAGTTTTGCCAGGTTCAAATCTGATTGGGCTTTTGGGCACTGTGAGACACGTAGACCTGAAGGACTTAACACTGTGTCCATCCCATCCAACAATTCAGGTGTTAAGGAACAACTATGACGTCACTACAACAAAAGTGGATGTGCCCAGTGACTCCAGGCTGTAGAGTACTGCCCTATGGAGTAATGAAGATTTGGACACTGGTGTTGTAGAATATGGTCAGTATAAATGGCAAATTTAACAGAGCTAGAAATTATTTTTCCTCAAAAAATTGCAGAAGTAGCAACAAAAAGGAACATAGATTTGACAGGTAGGCATCTAGGAATCTTCTTGGGATTTTTTCAGGTTAAAAAACTACTGGTCGTTGTTATTTCTTGGAAATGGTAGGGCTGCATACACTACTGAGGTAATGTTCTCTTTTTAATTTATCATTAAACATAGTATAGTATGTTTCCAGGGCCTGTATTCCTTTGTCAAAGCAATGTGGATGGACTTCTTCGTAGTTTGCACAACATTCGAATAATACTCACATGTCCATCTCCCTGATGAGATGGATTGTGTTGCAAGAAGCAGAGTTACTTCACGTGACACTTTATTTCAGTGATTGTCTTTTATCAGAAAGTGTTTGAGATCAAGGTAAAAAATTGCATTTTGTCTGCCAGCTGAGTGTGACTCCTAAATTGCACAGTTTTCTTAAAAAATGTAGAATTAACAGAAAAAAATTAGCTAGAGCTGCTTAGTCAAGTAATCTTGCTAGCAGTATGGTCTTATGCCATCTGAACAATACCAAGTCACTGAAGTCAGAGAAGATTAAAATGGTGATGGACAGGAATTCAGCAATATTCAGGGATCCCTAAGAAGTGAAGATTAGGATAGTAAGTTGCATTTGTTGCCAATGGAATAAGTCAGGCTCTAAAAACTGGTTTTTGAAAGCAGTCATTTTTTTTTTTTAAATGAAAAACTATAAAGAATCATTTCTCAACAGCAACAAAAAAAGTTAAAGTTTCCACTACATACTGAAATCTTTCAGAATTTCACGTTCCTTTAGCTGTTATTCAGCCTGTTCTTTTTCCATGCAGAAGGTTCTTATCAGCTTTGCTGTTTTTCTTACCTAATAAATCACTAACTTAATTATAGTTAATATAGTGTTGCCAGATATTCAGATATCATGAGTAAGACTTCCAGAATTCATAAGTTTGGGCTGGGTGTTTTTAATAACCTCTTTGGAGTTCTCCTTGTTTGACTTCTATATTTCATGCTTTTAGGAAATGCACTGATTTTTTTCTGCTTAGGTATCAGGACTGGAAACATGGTATTTTTATGAAAGTTAATAGCCTCCTAATTAGTATAAATATAGGAACAAGGTCTTTAAAAAAACCATCAAATATGAGGAGGCTAATAATAATATTGCAAGAGCTGGTAAAAATGTTATCCAAAAATGAATTAAGATTCCTTATTTTGCCAGAACAATAGTCATTTGTCTCAAATTTATCAGTAGTCTTTTAACTTTTACAGTTATGTCAGAGGTGTGGAAACATTTATTTTTATTTCTTACTTACAATTTACTTGTCTCTCTCTTAATGATGTCGTCTGGGTCTTCAGGCAAAGTATTACACATCAACTTGTCATTAAATTATAGTTTTGAAAGAGAATCTTTATCCTGTGTATCCACTGATAATTAAATAAGAATGTCAAAGTCCTACTTTTCCAAATAAGATTTTTTTTTCTTCTCTTTATCTTTTCTTTGGTTTTATTTTTTGTTCTTTCTCTTTCATTTTCCTCTTTCTTTCTTATTTGTTTGTTTTGTTTTTTTTCTGTTATTTATTCACTTTTAATGTCCTCCTGTCTAGAGAGTAGAAAGAATAAGAACAGTACAATATGTTTAAATTCTAGCCAAACTGTTAGGAAAGTTGTTGACACCTTTATTTACATGTCCAGGACAAACTGGTATTCTGCTACACTGGTTCGTAAGGGCTATATGAAATTGTCACAATTGTTAGCAAAGAATGTGGGACATTTTCCCATATAGGCACCTGTCAAAATGCAAGAAGAACCTTACATTCAAGGTTACAAAAATATTCCTTTGCAATTTGTTATGCATACTACTGACATGTGCACCTCAGCAGAACATAATGATTATTAGGTAAGCATCCAGGTATACTTCAAGAGAGTAAAGATTATCTGTTTCTAAAGATTAAATGCAATCCCTCTGTGCAGAACTGATGTGTTTTTCTTAGCCAGGTAGGCAAAATGGAGTTTGGTTGTGTCAGAAATGAGGGTCTGAATCTTTCCTGGTCTTGTTCAGGGATGGAGGAGAATGAAGAAATGACAGTGGTAGGGTGGAAAACCACAAAGGAGAAAAAGTGTGGGACACTGAGCCCCGAAGAAAAACTACTGCCACTGGGAAGATAGCAGAAACGGAAGGCTGAGGTGGTGCCTGTGGGAGGACTCAGTCCAACTACCCCAGCAGCCACTAATGGCCATCCTGGTTTCCCCCTACCCTGTATCATCCACACTGGCTTTAAAACTTAAAATCATATTCAATGTCATTTTAAGTGCCTCACCACTTATAAATTACAAAATGTGCTTTGTTTTTAGTGCTATTGCTATATCCTTCCTCTAAAAAAAAATCTCATCCTCTACATTTTGGCAACTCACTAAGAGAACACTGGAAAGTAGAAGGAGACATTCATGATCAGAAGATCTGCAAGTATCCTTAGAACATGTAATATTTTTCAGCCTTTTAAAGAGCCCAGCTTGTTTTGTACTTCACTGTTATTCTTGCTCTCAGAAGAAGTAACATTTACTACCAGAAAACAACATAAAAAGTCGTTGGTAGCACTGCAAAAATATCTTGCATGCTGCATGTAAATTGGAACTGATTTCCTAAGGATATTTTTCTTAATATTGGTGTTGTTCTCTATACATCCCTCAGAAGCAATGTCAAAATTCAGTAGACCACTGTGCTGAATAAGTACCAGTTGCTATCCATTTAAGAAGGAAAATCTGCCTAGGTGATGGATATTAGAAGCCTAGGTTATTACTGTTTAAAAAGTTTATATTTTATATAATATTATATTTAATTTTACATACATTGTAGTATTATCACATTTATACTTCTATATATTTATTATATACATGATATATTTGAGAAATGTCTTTGTATACTAGAATAATAACAGCCTCTCCCCACAACTTGCACATTGCTTTTTTTGTTTCTTCTCATTTTTTACATTAAATTTCATGGTATCGTATAATGTTTTTTCATCCAAAACATTGTTCAAGAGTGTGCAGGGATGTATCAATAAATGCCTTTCAACACCAATTAAAAAGCAAAACAAGCAAATCTATAATAGACATTTTCCGGTAAAAATGAAAATAAGGAAATATCTCTGAGTATATTAATATTTGCAAAATGGAGGTTCTGAGGTGAGATCTGCAGTGCAAGAATTGGACCCTTGTTTGTTTAGGTAGCCTACCTAGGAAAAAGAATTCTTACTCTTTCAAGCATTGTATTCCTTCATAGGTTTTGGAAGTCACCCAGGTGGAAGAAAGCTCTGTGGATAGCTTGGCAGGTCGACAGAGCTCAGCTCAGCTAACTGACCTGGTTAATCTGTGGAGGCAATATAATTTAGACTGTCTGGCCTAGTCCTCTTGTCTCCAGGAAAGTAAAATCCATCTCATACATTTGAACTACCATAGAGGATCTGCTTCCTTGGCAAATTAGCATTAGAAATGGACAAAACCAAAAGCCTCCTCAAAAATAGGTAAGTACTGGAACCAGGACTCTCAAAGTCTAGTGTGACAAGAGGACAAGCTGTTCTTCCTAACTATCATTTAAAGATGGTAGTAGATCACCCACTGAGGGCCTAGCATCTCCTACCAGAGGGAATGAAACCTAATGGCAGCTCTTCTACAAGTGAAAATAATTAATGAAAAAATTTATGACCTGTATTGTAGAAACTGCTGCTGGATAGTCCCCAGATAAATTAAATTAATAAATTTGCAGCCTAATTAAGCCATATCTTTCCATTTTCTTGCATGGCTGGGGCAATGATGCAAACTCAGCAGAACAGAGGAAGGGAAGAACAGAGTTTGAAGGGCTGAGGTTTGAAAAGCAGAAGACTGAATACATTAAAAAGAAACTAAATAAAGGGGCTATAGACAATGTGAACAGAGGTTTTTAGCTATGTTATTGCACTTAATTTTAAGAATATTACAGTTTACGAAAGTTTCAGAACCATATATAAAAAAAACCATTTTGTCAATGAAGAAAGAAAAAGGAATTAGTCCCGTGAGATAATTTTTTTATTGAAAGAAATAGGTGAGTGCATTTTGGAAGAAAGTGATTGAGACCACAGAATTTTAGATGCTGGGCAACAAAGCATGAAACATTTTTTTCTGTTGTATTTGAACTTTAAAAAAACTTTAAAAAAAACAAAATTACCTTACTAAAGGTAAAGTAATACAGAAATAAATTGCACAATTTTATAGAATTTAGAATTATAGAATTGACTTTGGGGATTGTTAGATTGGTTTCCTGGAAGCTTCCGCAGAAAGTTGGCTGGAAATGCTTATCATACTGCAATTTTCTTTCTGTTTGAGTTTTCTACAGACTTTTTCAGTTATCTTGAATTTCATACTATGGAGTGTATTGTATTCTGTGTGACCCCTACATAGCTAATGTGCTTTCACATCTTCAAGAGTTAATTTTAAAATGTTATAAAAATTGCAATATACAAGATCAGTTTGTGTGTAAGGGTCTTGCCAAAGTAGGGCCACAACAGTAGTCATGCTCATGTTCACAGGCAATGGAAAGATCAGATTTATGGCATAGCATATCCTTCTCTGACAGCAGCAGCTGGTAGGACATTACACTTTCAACTCATAAAACTCACTTTTGTTTTGTTTTTATTTTTTTGGTTGGGTTGGGTTTTTTTTGTTTGTTTGCTTTCTTGTGGCTTTATGGAAATATATGCAGTTGCTTACTTCCATTTGCACAGTTATGTTTACACATTTCAGATACAGTTTATGCTGTGTTATTTTGTGATTTTTGAAGTTATTTAAATGTTCAGTACAGTCAATTAAATCTTCTGGCTAATCAAGCACAGTACAGACAGAATAAAAGTGCATGAACAATAGAATAGTTACAAATTTTTTGAGTGCAGTGACATATTATCTGTTGGTAATAAAACTACATATTATGTCTACATTCTATGTAATTACTCTTTGAAGTGAAAAATTTGCAGATTGAACTTTCTCAAACTTTCTGACACAAATTGCTTTACTAGATATTGATTTAAAATTAGAAGCAAAGCCTGTGAGAAAAATGAACATTTGTTACTTGTCTTGACAATGCACGAATAAATTCCTTACTTTTCTGAACTTCAGTTTTATTAAGTAACTTTCTATAAGACAAGTTTCAGCAGATCAGCACAAAATTTTCTTAATTTCATTACAGGCTGTAAATTAAAATTAATGAGGCTGACACCCACAATTAACAATGAAAAATGCAGATTGTTATAATTACTTAAGCAATAACATTGCTTTACATAGAAGACTTAAGGTGCTCCACAAATTATTTACAAGTGTTACATAAAACACAAAAAATGACAATTTCAATTTATTTTGTCAGTATAAAAAACAAAAATCCTTACTAAAACCTTTCTCAATTGGGAATCTCTCGCCATGCATAATTAAGCAAATTTGATTGCAATTAAGCCTGGCTTCTACAGTGGAGTTTTAATTAATGCAAATCTGGCATCTACATCTATAAGATTAATTTTTGTGAATTAAAAGAAAACAACAAAGCATATCTGAAAGTGCAGTTGTATTGTTGAAAGGATGGTATGCAAAATCTGATTATTTTTCAGTCTTCCATGTGAATAGCCTTTGACTTATACTTTAAGGAGGGATATTTTATTTGGATCTGTTGTTTTGTTTCTCAAGGCATTATTAAGCAGGATCATAGCAATTACACTAAGCTTCTTCTAAGGAACATCTTAAAATGTAATTATATACATCTAGAAAAATAAATTAATGATAATATAGGCTAAGGAGTGAGGGCACCATTTCACCACACAATGCTTTTTCTAACATCATCATCCTTGTCTCTCATTTGCGGCCTAGAATATCCTGTGGAGTCTGTGGGAGTACTTGAAATTTTTGCAGATATATTTTAGGAAGATCTCCCCTTAAAATCCCAAATGTGGAAGGAATTTTATAGGACAGAATAATTTTTTTTTTTTTAATTTATTTAGCAGTGTGCTTTGAATTGATTTTTAACTGTTTTCTCTGTCTGTTCATTTGAAACTATCCCATAAGAGTCACTTGTTCAGTTATTCTTTCCAAATAAAAATATTCTGGTTTTGGAAACCACATGGTTTGTCTTGCTCCTAAATACAGGACTATGTAATTTTATTTTGTCATTTGTGTAATAAAGCAACCATATCAAAATGGACCAATAGCAAGAACAATATATATTACATTAAAAAATATTCTTCTCACTGACATGCAAGAAGCTAAATAACTTCTCTTTTCCTTAATTCTCTTCATACAGAGAGTTGGGTAATTTCAAGAAGGCATTTATCCAGTTGGCAGAAAAGCTCTGACTGTTGTGAAAAGCTGAAATTTTTCCTTTCTTGAAATATATTATGGTATTTTATTTTAATGTTAACTATAGCTGCTGTATTTTTCCTTGGTCTTGCTTTCTAAAAAAATGTACACTGAGTATGCACAGAAGATATCAATGCCTCTTTAGTGAAGAGTGAAAATATTGAGCCAAACCTGTGTTGGAGTGACTCTGGTTTCCAAGACACAAGTGCCTCTGGGAGAATAATGAACCACCAAAACTCCTGCGTGCAGACTGCTGGTGGTGGGTGACCTTGATGTGAGAAGTAAAATTAGAAGCAGTGTAGTTTTTCTTCCTATCTAATCTATCTTCTTTCTAATTTCTTTCCTTTTCTACTCAAAGCCCAGACATCTCCCTTTCGTTGTGTAAAATACCATCTGAACTGAAGATTTCACAGAGATGCTCTATCAGGGGAACTGTTCTTTTATTTTTATATCAGGGAGAGTACAAAAGCATCTCCTTAAGGGGCTGTAAATGCTGCCACATTTGGTTCCTGCAATATATTTATTATGACTCCCAAAGGCACCTTCCAAAGCACCATACTGAGGGTGCTCACGGGGCACTAGAAGCAGCAGGAGGTGAGTCCAGCCTTACAATCACACACACAGCTTTTGCAGCAGGGGATGTATTGACACAAAGTGCAACATTCTCTTTATTTTGAGGTGGTTTACAACATAGCTGTATTTACATTTTATTTTTTTTTATTAATTACATTTCAGTATATTAAATCATATTATTTATTTTTGTTAAAGTCTAGTATTAAGCAGTATTAATAACAGGATTAGACAAAATATTTCAAATTAGATTTTCCAAATTATCACCTCAAAAGTAAGATAATGGACAGAAGATGTCCTGTATGTCTCTGATTATGGATCAGCTTCTGCCTTTGCAGGTCTGGAAGAACATCAGTATAAGTGCTTTGTGACTTCCATGATAGTATCTTTTTCACTGTAATAATCAAGTGTCCATCACTGTCTCCCCTCTTTAATTTAGACATAGTTGGCATTAGAAACCTGTATTTAAACACCTGTATTGCTCCAATAAGGACTGTGTTTGCATATTTGTTTTTTTAATTGTTTTTCCTGTGTGCATGCAAAATGAAGATATTTGTAATTGCACTGTCTCTATGTATCCAGTGTTTGATAATTTGGGAAATGTTTCAAAATACACTCCTTAACCTGTATTGAAATATACAAATATTTGAGCATGTTTTGTAGATTGTTGATTATTCACAGATTAGTTTATTTTCAACTTATGGAGACTCACTACTTTTGAAGGACTGGGTTGCTTGAACATAGGAAGAGAAAGGTTAGTTTAAATGATGGTAAAGGAGAGATTCAGGCATATGTTGTATGATTCCCAATAGGTATACTCCTGTACTATACTACTATATACTACTATAGGTACCTAGACCCATCTGACTGAATAAGAGAACCACAGTTCTAACTTTTGGAAAGTATTAGATCACTATTTGTTCAGGCACCCTACTAATTCTAGGAAACCTTTAGCAAGGAACTCATGTAGAGAGCCATAGGCATGTTCAGAGTCTCACGACTCTTTGGAACGTGTCATTTCTCAGCACACCTCCATCCACTTGTGGTTCTGAATACTATGACTTGTGTGACTGTGACAGGGCAGTTCCCAGTTTGCTGTTTCTTTTTTTGTTTGTTTGAATGTTTTTTGTTTGTTTGTTTGTTTTTTTAATATTGTATTTCTTCCTTTTATTTATTTTTTCTTTTAACTCTTTTTTCCCTTTCTCCTTTTTTTCCCTTTCCCCCCTTTTCCTCATTTTCCCTCCTTTTTTTCCTTTTCTTTTTTGTTTCTCTTTTTTTTTTCCTCTCTTTTTTTTTAAGATGGTGTAAAAGCAGTCATTCCTCCTATAAATTGAGAGACTGTTTCTCAGTCTGAGTGTGGCAAACCTTTATAATTCAGTATCATTCATTCTTCAATGATATGTTCTAACCATCAAGGTAAGTACTAGTTTATCTATAGGCTACCCCTGCCCCTTAGTTAAAAGGAGTGAGGTGGAATAAAAGGAGGGATACCAAAGGTGTAAGGTAAATTTGTTTCCATATGCCTAAAACAGTCTTCTGCTGTTTCAAATCAGTGAGGTTTGGATTGGTTTTTTTTTGGTTTCCCACATTTTTTGTTTCCCTATGATTTTCAGCAGTTTCAGACATGAAATTTTTCCACATCAGTTGTGTAGGACACAAATTTTGTAGGCATCCTTTGAACCAAGTTAATGTGCATGCAGAGATATACTCTTGAAAAAAGGTACATCCCACAAAACACGGCAGCAACTACTTCGGTTAAAATTGTGGTCAGAGAAAGAGATGGTGGTTCCCTTTATTTTCATATGATTAGTTAATCAAGCTTTTCCTGAAAGTTTTATAACATTGTGGGTGAAGAATGAATGAAGACTTCAAAACTCTCAAGATCAGAGAAAGATTATCAAAGTTAATGAGAATAAGGAAAATTAAGAGATCATTAAAAGTAATGATATCAAAACGAGAATTAAGAAACCAGCCCAGGAAAATCTAGAGACTCTTATGCCAGTCATTATTTTGAAGACTATGATTAAAATATAAGAAGTGATTCCATCAGCTTGTTGTGCAAACATTCTGAGAACATCCATCTTCCGACTTGAGTTTTTCAAAGAAGCCTAGGGCCATATCCTATTAATAAATCCTTGTCTTGGTCTACACCTTTTCAACATCTAAAAAATAATAAAGGTACATTGAGCTTGCATTTCCTGTTTAATGTTCATTATACACCAAAGAAGTATTAAGAAATAGTTTTTCTCCTGCAGTTATGAAAGAATTATAGAGGTCTTTCCTGAGTGAGTGAAGTAAGTGCAGATTTTGTGAGTCTGTGCCAAAATCTATTTAACTGGGTCATCATTCTTAGGAAAATAATGCTCCGGCAACTTCAGAGAAAGTTCAAGGCATGACATATTTGAATTAACCCTAATTAAAGCACCTTCTGAGGGTCTCAGATTTAATGGAACATTCCAGTTGTCACTATGACTGCTACCACATGCATCTTAGAGCTCAGATTTCTTGTTGCACTTGTCAATTTTGTTTTGTGTTGGAAATGCCTTGTTTTATATGCACACTGATCAGAACAAGAGGAAGAGACCATTTTGGTGGGAAAAACTGGCAGAATTGCCCATTAGTAATGAAATGCATTGGAGAGGATGGAAATGGTAAAGGAACAAAGAGGATGGAAGAGAGTTCTAAGCAGTGTAGGGAAGTTAAAAAAAAATAATGAAATAAAAAAAAAAATAAGGGCATAAGTGAAGTCTAACACCCAATTGTAAGAACAATTCATGTTTTTCAAGTGGAAAGTAGTAACTTCAGTGTTTCCATATGTTTGACAGCTTTCCCACCTCAGTCTCGAAGAGAAATACTTTATGTGATATGGAGGTCACAACTAAATTGCTGTGCACTAAGAATAGCAGTTGGTTTAGTTTGTGTAGATAGAATCACAAGGCTTTTGCTAAAACTTTAGGACATGCTCTGACTAAAAAACAAGCATTCTAAATTTTTTTGGTAAATTAATAAATTGATTAAAAAAGCCCCATCTTTTGCCTTTTTTCTTGATAGAGCTGTGTTCTCATGTTCTTGATTATGAAGGAAGACAACTTTTCCCCCATTGTTTGGGGAAAAAGAATTGAAGAGCAGACATTTAGAAAGGTTAGGAATAATTATGATCTGATCTCATCCCACTGAAAGCAAGTAGAGATCGTTAAAACAATTCCACTCTTTTGAGGGCCAGCACTTGAGTTTCTGCTACATGCTTGTCTGGCTTGCTGCTTGGTTAATTGGTTTGTTTACTGCTAATGGCAAAGATATATTGTAATCAGTAGTGAGAATATGAAAGAGGGATTTGGAGTGTGAGGTCAGGAGAAACACAAGAAAGGTTATGGAGGAGAAATGAAGAGAAATTGATGTATAGAATATTGGGACAAGGATCCTCAAGGGATGGAAGAAAGAAAATTACTGGATAAATGCACAGATTGAAGGGATTCTTTCATCCAAATATTTTAAGTGTGGTTTGGTTTTATTTCATTTCCCATTAATTGAACTGTTGATTTAAAGTTACTGACATGGAAGCTTAATCAGTCTAATGTGATATCTTTTCCCTCACCTCCTTTCTATACTGCAATGATTTTCTTGAAAAGAGTAAAATAATATACATTTCTTACATACGAACAAATACATGATTTAAAGTACCAAATTTCATTAAAGTAACTTCTACATTCATCCTTACAACCCACAAATTTTAGTCCCATGCAGTGATTTTTGCATTTTCATATTTATTGAAGCATTGTATCAGTATCGTAATTCGTGAGTTTTCAATGTATTTTTATATTATTTAGAAGGTATATTTGGAGAATTCCATACAATTCCTTACAGTATTTAATTATTTGACAGTTTGTGCAGATCAATCTCATTCCTCTTTTAATAACAGGAATTCATACCATAGAAAATAAGGGCATTGTTATCTGTGTTAGTATTTGATGGGAACTGGGTTGAGAACAATGTATTCTGGATTTCAACTTTGCAATAGCGATTTCCTTTGTTACATCACTTTCAGTGACCAGAATCCTGCAATTAACCTAATGGAAAATTTTAGAATAGATGGTCTAACACAATCTGCTCATGAAGACAGTGCTCTGCCATCTTGAAAAATATAGTACAAGGGACTGAGTAGATTAGTTAGCTCATGATCTTAAGCCAGTGCTCATGGCTGAAAAATATAAGTTTAAGGTCTTGCAGATGATTTTAGGAATTTATGAATAACGTGAATCTGTACTAACAAACTAATTATAGCACCACTGAACTTGTAAAGTGTTTCTGCAGAAAATGTGTTTCTGCTTGGTTTATAACAGAAGCAAACATTTCAGTAATTTGAATTGTGAATGGTCTTACATGCTTATAGAAAGTATTTTGTAAGAAACAATAAGTAACATTCGTAAGTAACTTTTCTGGAACGCTGTAATTAAAATGACTAATAAAATCAGTATATTTCAGTAATTAAATGTCCACACTTCTAATATAGCGTGTCACTAGATGTCACTCTGGATTCCATTATTTGACATTCTGATGATTTCTACCTTTTTCTGTTTTTCTGTGTCCACTTTCCCCACAACAAATCTGAATAGACAATGTAAAATGTGCATGAATAACACAGAATTGCTGACTGAATGTCAATTTTCTAGTGTGTGACTTCTATTGATCATTCTTTATTGACATGAAGGTCTCTAGTGTCTCTGCTTTCCTCTTTAAACTCTTTCTCAGCTAAAATTTCCAAGCAACAGAATCAGAAGGCCTTGAAGAATGGGATGATTCAGGTCTCTCAGGATGTTTTACAGAGTACTTTGACCTCAGGAAGGCATTACAGTTACTTTTTTATAAAGGCTCAACAACTGTTTGGAATAAAAATTTAAACACTGGAAAAAAAAGAACCTCCTACTTAAATCAAACAGCTTTCATTGACACTTTTTTGGTGTAACTATAACTGACTACTTTTGACAAACATAAGGACTTTTCAGAACAGTTTTTTAAATGCATACATTTCCCTTCCTTGTAGCCAATAAAATATAAATAGCATTTTCATGGTGATGAATGACATGTAGTACAGTATTCTATGATAATGGTTCCAGAATTTTATTTCTTTTAGCTTTGTATACGTTAATTAAGTACATACAATCAGGCCTGAGTGCAGAGACAGCTAAATAAACAAATGACACTGTAGAAAGGTCTTTCTGCATACTAATCATATCCTACATCTGCAAGCAAAAGCTCTATAAATCGATTTGCTCTTTCACATCAAAAGACAAACAGTGAGGCAAGTCAGCAGTTCCTTTGTCAAAGTCACAGAGATTGCTGTTCTTCACAAATGCATTTCTACAGAGCTGAATTCAACCATTTGATGATTAGCATTATTGGCAACTCTTCAAAGAAGATTCATCAAGTAATTTGCAATTGGATTGGTTGCCATTTTTGTGATTCTACCCCATGAAATTGAACAAAAAATGATTGACATTTGAATTCTTGCTTGGAGGACAAAGTGAACTAGCATAAGAAAAAGAAGCAATCAGATTCCCAAGAGATTGGGAAGCTGCTGTGATGTCTGTGGTGATTCCCTCATGGACCAGATCAGATAGGTCTGAAAATGAAATGAGTTGGCAGGGCAGATGCAAGCAGGAACATCTAGCTTTCTGTGAATATAAGAAAAAATAGGCGTAAAGTGCTAATTTTTTAAGTTGTCAATTTATATATCTGGATGGATGTGCTTATACAACCCCTCTAAATACTCCATTCCTGTTAGAAAGATCTCATTGAGAAGGAAGGAAAATCAGTGCTTCAATTCATGTGCTTTGTGTGCAAGTACTGAGTTGTCTGCTATAAGTGCACATTAAATATATGCTGCAGAATGAAAGAATAAGACAACATATTTGTGCATGCATGTAAATAATACACAGCTGTGTGAGAAACAGCAAATTGGTGTGATTGAGTACAAGAACTCTTCAGCCCTTGATAACCTTAACTTGCTCACAGTTTTCCATTTTTCAAAACTAACACACAAAACAAAGCCAAAAAATTATTTCCAGAAATGTTATCTTCTGTTTTCTGCTATCTCTGTTTCAGAAATTATGAATGTCCACCCTGGCAAAATACAAAGATGTTTGGATAACTCCTTTGAGCTTGCTATTCCATGAAACAGGGGGAGGATGGAACTTGATATGGAAAGGTGTAGATAGAAAATGAAGTGCACATGATCTTGGTTTCTGGTAGCTCCATATCTCTTTTTTTAATGCAGATTTTTTTTTTTTTTTTTTTGTCATGATGAAGCTCATACTTGCATAGCCTCATTTTTGGAATAGATTTTCTCTACTACAATTTGATCTCTAATGCCTACAGATATTTTCAGTCAGCCTGATCCTTCAGTTACCTATTTATGCTACGTAAGATCAGTCAAATCTACTCCATATAATTATAAAAGTTGAAATTTTCTGAAGTCTTATTTCTAATATCCTAATTCTTTAATTATGCATTGTAAATAGTGCCCCAGAACTGAGAATGAGTAATTGCATGTCAGGGTAGTACCTAGATAAGATGAGATGGAATAATAAATCCTAATGTAAAATGGGGCAAAAATGTGGCAGAATTCAGTGGGAAAGTTGTTAAAAGAATGCGATGTGATTAAAATTATCTTCCACATTTGCATTTACTTTAATCTGGGGTAAGCTTGTGATGTTTTTCAGCCAGATATCTTTTCAGATGTCTTTTTAAAAACAAACTAACAAAGAAAGAAAAACCAAACAACAACCTGTTCCTTTATTTCGAGTTTTAACTGAAGCAGACTTCCATCCTCCCAAATTACAACCCACAGATAGCTAAAGGCTGAACTTGAAATCGTGTCACTATGGTAAGTATATCCAAGCTGCCTTTCCAAACATATTTCTTGAGTAACGGTAATGAAAAAATTGCTTCTGTAGTCATGACACAGATGGGAATACTGCTTTACAGAAAATATAACACATAGTAATTGAATTTCAGAAGGCTTTGGGTTACTTTGTCCAGGATTAATTTGTCTCAAAAAGTGTCTCTAAGTGAAGGATTGATTTTGAAGATCACTGGATCCTTACATAATGGATGCAGAGACCTCCTTGTCTGATCTTGAGTCCAATGGAAATAGTCATTAAAATATGTTTCTTCTACAATCTCAATGGCTGACCTTATGACCAAGGGTGTAATTATTTTTCTGCAGTCTAATGGCAATCTATTTAGACTGTAATACCTACCACAGTAGAAATTTTGCTTCATGATAGGGTTAATGCAACTGTTTAGTGCTGTATGAAATCATACAAACAGCTAAGGACGTTAACTACTTCCCAGAATTTCAGGTGTTTAAGTGAGGTTCTAAGGCTAGGAACGTGGTATCCCTGAATCCTGCCTGTCATCAGCTGGGAGGCTGACCAGGAGGCAGAAGCTCCTTTTAAAAAAGAAAGGTAAGAATCAGTGTTAAAACTCTTACTAAAGAGGGTAAAGGTATTCCAAATTTTGTCAAGAGACATATGACACCACACTGCTTTTTGTGAAGTTATCATACATGCATGTATAAATCTATGTATATGTATGTGTATAAGCATATGGAACAAGTGTAAAATAATCAGGTTGAGAAAATTATCTGACTTTTAAAATTTTTCTTAAAATGACTGTCCATGACACAATGGCACACATAATTCTATTTTTAAAGAAGTTGATGCTCATTTCCTCTTCATCTTATTTCTGTCTCTTGCAAGTTATGCTATAATGTTAATGTTGGTCATATATCCCAAATCAAAAAAACAAACCTGTCATCTCAGTAAAATACACTGACTTTTAATTCAATGGAAACAAAACCCAGAAAATAAAACCAAATTAAAAATTGCTTCAGGCAATGTTTGTTTGTATTTATATCAAAAAAACTCCAATCTTATGTTAAATTGTTTGAGGAAATTCAAAAAAACCCTAAACCCACTATATCTGCCTAATGACAACTTTTACACAGGAAATCTTGCTTACTTTAAAGGTCAAGTTAATAGAAAGAATCAGTGACAATGATGGTGTTGATGTTCTAATAGCTTCGATCTTTGCCCTACTATGAGATCACTCACAGTACAGTTGCATACTGTGAAAAACAATGAAAATATATTTGATATATATTTTGAAAGATCTGTGGCTATCATATCTGTGGTCTTATTTGAAATAATTATCATTTTACACCTTTGTTCGTATGATTCATTCAATGCCATATTTGGTTCTGGAGTAAATAGATCTGACTGTCACTGAAGTGAACATATCTGCATTTAGAAGAAACTTGGTCCTCTGTGGCAAACTATAGGTAAAATAATACATCAACAGCTAGAAAACTGAAGGTCTCAGTATTGTTTTCTTAGTGAGCTTGAGGAAAATAATTCATCAAATATTTTACCATATGCTGATTCTTTTATGTACTTTGTTCCTTATATTTTTTGATGTGTACTATTCAGTATATGTCTTCGAAAAGCAATGGTCTTGCTTATCCAGGTTTTGCATAATGAGCTCTTGCAGGTAATCACCCTTACTGTTCAGAAAGTTAGTTCTCTGAGTATCATACCTCCAAATTATACTAGAATTAGAGAGAGATTGTTTTTATGAGCGGAAGTCAGGATATCACTCATATTAATTGACAAGGTCATAAAGCTGTGAATTGATGAAACTAACTACTGTTCTGAGGGGAATACTGTGATAATGGATTTTAAGAAGACATCTGATTCTGGGGATTATATTAGCCAGAATGACTATTCATTCCATTCAGTAGCTGCTCAGAGATTACTGCAGTGCTTTGTATTTTCCTGACTACAGTAGTGCTAACCGTTTTCAATGCAGTCTTTGCAGACTACAAACTAGCCCATGTTTGCCAATCAGATGTAAAGCATCAGGCTGTATGAGTTACAAATACCAAACAACTAGAGATTTCTTTGCTGTTGTGGCAATTCACCTCTGAAAACATGTCCATTTTACTTGGAGCTCACATATCAATAGACATCTGAGCAGTGTACTACTTAGTATGGAACTGGCTTACTTCAGATCCCTGGAACCAGTCATTCAGCATTTAGCTTTCCCACACAATGCAGGTAAAATATGAGGAGGCTTAAAACTAGACTAACAAGGAGGGTACTTTCAAGTTCCTAAGAAAATAAGATTTGTGTTTAATGCTCTAAAGACTATTTCTGTATGCAATAGATATGCGATAAAATAGTTAAATAGTCTAACAAGGGGTTCAGTGCCTAATTATTAGATTAGACTGATGTTACCTCTTTCAGACACCTTCAACACCTATTACTTCTAGTAGACTAGCTTCAGCTAAAGAACACTATGTTTCCATTTGGATGGATTTATCCAGTAGATAGGGCACTTCCTGACCAGGTCTTGTCCTCCTTGTGCCAAAGGAGAGACCTCTATCACTCTGGGTCTTTTCTCTCTCCTAACAGTGAAATACAATGAAAAAAGCACAGTTTATGCAAGAGGACAGACAGTATCATCAGCATAGTGTATAGGCTAGTAAATAAAATGTATTCTTAGCTCATGGAAGAACTGTGTCATCGTTCTGAGATAGCTAGTCCACAGCAGGATTTTTTGCATAAGGAAACTGAAACTTGAGTCCCACGGATCATCTGTTCATTACCTATGGCATACCACAATTGTCTCTTGATTGTAGCATGCTACATTTCTCATGCTGCCATGGACACTGAGCGTGGGGAATAGTTGTTTACTTTGCTCTTCAAGTGTTCTGAACACTTGATACAGGCATGAACATGACAGTTTGAAATTGATGCATGGCCCTTTAATTAAAAAATAACATTTGTTGAACAAGATTCTATGTGCTGGGAAAAATTTCAAAAGAAGACCTGGAAAAATTCTTCTCCTTTCTCCCTCCCCCCCCCCCCCCCCCCCCCCCCCCCCCCCCCCCCCCCCCCCCCCCCCTCACCCCCCACCCCTCCTCCTCCCCCTCCCCT